>APFE031329225.1:0-26273 GCA_000404065.3 Pinus taeda
AAAGCAATGGCTACTCCAGTGATACTAAATACTTCCCTAGGAAAGTAGTCACAAATGTGATATTAATTCCTTTCATAGGCATTTGTTAGTTATGAGGGTAACCTCTGCTAGGTCTGTATCTACATACATGGTGTCCATACAAAATTCCATATTTCCTAAAATGGTGTTCATGAGGAATTCCATGTGGGAGATACAATGGATAAGTGAAATAGATTGGAATATAAATAGAGATGATATTTTTTATTGTTAGTGAAATGTATGTATTTGATTGTTGGTTATGTAAGTAGAGGTAAGAAAAATATATTAAAATATAAATAGTTATGTTTTATTAGTCCCTACCTCATCAAGGACTATAAAATTTACGTCATAGTCAAGTTGCATTGATTGTACATTATTTGGTTGTGTGTTCGCAATTTTAATCAAGTTTTCGGAAATTTCTCAATATTTCTATTTTTGCATAAATTAAAAAATAATTTTCGAATTCAGAGTAAATGTTATTTCTAATTTACAATTAGTTGAGGAGGCATAATTCCCCAAATGGAGGGTGTTTTATCTTCATTTTCCCCCAATGTCCGACAATTCATTTAAAAATTAAAATAAAAGTTATTTTGTGAGTGCCCATTATGATGGTGAGTGCTCTAACACTGTCACTTTTATCTTATTTCTCTACTCAATGATGTGAAAATTGGTCAAGTTTCGGGACATTATTATGATAGTGTCCATTTAATAATGTTAGTAATGATGTGGTTGCAGGTTGTTTGCATAAGCAGGGGGGTTTGAACAAATGTCAAATTAATATTATTATGTTTCCTTATGTGGAGCGAAAGGTATGTGTGGGAGAGTTGGGGTCCTTTCCATAGTAACTATTATGATACTGCTAAACGATGTGGTAATTGGTACAGTTTCATTGTGCAAAATGTTCTATCTAGAGGGTAAAGTATGTACAGGAGAACTGGGGTCTTGGGGATGCTAAATAAAATATGTTTTCAATCCTTGTGAAGAATAATTCTTGTGAAATAAAATGAATGTGTGGAAGGATTTTTGTTTTTAATTAATGTTTAGGAAGATTTTTTGCAACTTCAAAAGTAGTTGTACAAAGGTGGTTGTGCAAAGCTAGTTATTGACACAATTGCAGGACATTGCTATGATAATGTTTATTTCAGTGATGTGAGAATTCTTGTAGTTGTAGATTGTTTGCATAGGCCCCAAAGGGGATTGAACATTTCACATTAATATTATCATGTTTCATTGTGCGGAGTATAGAGTATGTGCAGGAAAGTTGGGGTCCTTTACACAGTGAGTTTTGGGATTGTTGTGTGAAACATTTATTGTGTACAGGATGAAGTATGTGTGGGAAAATTGAAGTATTTTGAATAGATGGGGGTGCTAAAGAAACTTTGTTCTAAATCCAAGTGAAAAAAAGAGTGTAGTGCAGTAAAAAGGAATTTGATGAAGGCTTAGTATTTTATTATTATTATTTAGGATAATTTTGGAAATTATGGAAGTAGTTGTACGAAAGCGGTTGTGCAAAGCTACATGTTCATAGGTATCATGTTCAGAGTTTTGAATTTCAATGATTGATCAAAGGGTGTTATTGAGTCCATAAGTGGTGAAAACGAGGTTATGCTGAGGTGGTTATGCATGTATGGATGTTATTTGAAAACTTTTTTCAAATTTTACTAAGATAATAAGTATGCAAATCCTTTCTTTTATTCTTATTTAGGGGCATATTGCAAAGTAGTTGTGAAAAAAATGTTTTTCGTATATGGTTGTGCATTTGGGAAGGTTATATGGAGCATAAACACATGTGCAAAATTTGTGTGGAATGAGGGAAGTGTAGAGGGGTATTTTAATTGTAATGTGTTTTGAAATTAGTTTTATTATTAATAGATTCTACGGATGCAAAAGTGCATATAATAAAATCTCGAAATATTATTGCACACAATGGCCTATGTTCTTTGGAGGTAGTGTGTGCGGAGAACAAATGCTTCCTATGCATGATATCTGGAACCTACATTTATTAATATCATTTTCAAATGTCAATGATTGATGGAAGGACATTGTTTGGTCCTTATGTTGTTTTATTAATGCACGAAAAGGTGTGTAGTCGATGAATTGAATGTAGAGATGGTTTTCCTACAACTTTATTTTATATTAATTAGAGGATAGACATCGGGACAATGAAAAACATGTATGGAGATTTTATCTTTGTAGTGTGTTTCAGGTGCAAAATAGTGGTAGGTGATGGCTAATGATGGTGTTTCACCTATGCCTAAGGCTCCAAAATTAGTGTAGAAAATATTTTGGAGGGCGTTTATCTCATTGTCAACATTAGGATAGGAGAATCTTGCTCTGGCAATTTCTAAGAGCTTCTGACATGTTCTCAGATCTTCATCCAAACCATTTGAATTTTCCCTAACATCAATTGTTTCAAAGGAAATTGTCTCAGAAACATTGATGATGGTATCACATTAACCATTCTCCATGTCAAAAGTATGAAACATGGCACCATTAGTTATATTGGATGAATCTCTAATGTCTAGATCCCCTATTGTTATTTTATCATTAAGATTAAACTTGGATGAAACAAAATCATCAAAACCATTTTCCCTATCTGAATCTTTTGATTCCTTATCTTGAAGGTCCAAATATGACATGAGTAACCCATATGAACCTAGACACACAAGAGATATAATTTCATTTGGATATGCCTATATTAAAGTTGAAAATACAGATAAATCATCTGAAGGAGTAGTCGGTAGGGAATTTCTTTGTCAAGATGGATATGTATCCCACTGTACCCCTGTAACTTGAGCACATGTATCTCCTATGGAGGATTTCCTTAAAACAATTTATGTTTGAACAACATTAGTTCCATTAGGACTATATTTACTAGTAACATGTGATATAGGTGGCCCCATCCCTTCACTAATAAGAGGTGGTTTGGATTCTCCCTTATTTTTAACAATCATAGGTTCATGTTCTAAGGTAAAGATAGTTGGCATTTCCTTGTACATTTTCTCCGACTCGTTTTGTTTCAGAATAGCAACAACAAAATTAAATATCATAGAAATATATATATCTAAACTTAAATGTTTGTCTAGACTTGCAACAATTATTTGTGATTTCAAGGGAAATTCAACCAAGGTGGCCCCTTCATCTACAAGGTAACAGGTCTCAAAGGATAAATGGTAAGCTACAAACACTGCATATTGAACATGTTTAACTTTGTTCAAGTAATCACAACTTGCACCCATAAGCAGAACATGTAAATACAAGAGAAAATCAAGTCCTATAAATTATGACTTCAAGAAAAGAGCATATAACTTAAGATAAATATGTCACCTAGTTTGGAGATAGTCAACCACTTGAGATACTTTCAAAATGAAAATTTTATAACCTCATTACTTTGTTGGAAATATTTCACAAAGAATATTAGATTGATTTCAAGGCTCCAACCTCCATCTGTGAATTATATTATCATAGAATAGATAATAGAAGATAGAATTTCAAGGCATATTATGCATAAATATAATATTTATTTTAATGAGAATGAATTTATTAAGAATACAAAATGAATCCTAGACAGTTTTCCACCCTTAGAATCACCAGCCTAAGCTGGCAAAGAAGTTTCCAGTTTGTATTAGAAATGTAGATTTATTGTTTCACATCACAATCTATAGGATAGAGCACTAATCAACATGAGAAACATTTCCTACATAAATAAAAAATAAAGTTGTAAAATACCTAATTGAACAGGTAGAGAGGGTCCACATGGCCTCCCCACACCAACGGGCATTTGAGGAGGGTTGGGCCCCCTATTTATCAAATTTTTGTCCACCCATATCTCTACAAAAGTACTTGAAACCTCATTTCATCTCATTTTTTAGTTTCATACATTGGAGAGTAGATTTGGACATAAAAATGAGAAGAACTCAAGGTGGACAAGTTTGGCAGAACAACGCTGAGAAACAACTTTGGCAAGTAGATTTCAAGGGATGAACTCAGAACAAAGTTTTTTCCAGAATAACAACACCTAAAACTCTTATTTGTTCTTCTATTTCTTAATCTCCTATACTCATTCGATGGAATCTCATTCATCATCTTGGGGATGCTATGATCATAGAAATCATGGTGGAAGAATTGGTGAAGCGAGAGGAGATGGTGAGGAAAGAAACAAAAATTCCTATTGATTTCCCTCTATGGAAGTGTGTCACAGAAAGATAGAGAAAAAAAGAGAAATAAGGTGGAAACTACTTATGGAATTGCATAAGTGCAAGAAAAGGTTTGGATTCATATTCAAGGGTTATATCCCTTATGCTTTGGATTCCTAACAATGTGGTTTTGTAATCTATCACCCCAAAGATTGAGCCACAATTTCAAAAGAAGCATGATGAAGCACAGATAGCTAGGGAAGAAAGGAGGAGAAACGTGCATGTTCTTGTATGTTAAATAAAGGGGAAGCACATTACCTCAACTGCTGAGGAATCCTAGAAGAGATTAGACACCAAACTCTTGGAAATAATGTTTGATTGTGGTAGGATGGAAGAAACATATAGTCGAGTTGCCCTTGCCATACATGCATGTGGTATTGCATATATGGATTATTTTCTCTCTATATTGGAAATTCGTGTTTAGAGTGGCAAATGAAGCACCCATCGGTTACAAAAAAAAAATTTGAAAAAGTATGCAACACCATTCTATAGAAGGAGAAGTTGTTCTGGACTAATACAACAAACCAACCATCAATAAATTTGATAGTATGTCTCCTTTAGATCTATACTTATTTGGAGAAATAAATGCTTCAAATGGGGAGAAATGCATTGAATGCATGGCTAAGAATTAAAAAAGTGTTTGATATTTCAAATCATGCCTACAATATTTGAATATGGATATTGATGATATACAACAAAAATGTGTACCCAAACAAATTCCATACAACCAGATGTAAGTGTCTACATCTCAAAAAATGAAACATGTGGTTTTTCCAAAAGGATAAAAAATTTAAAAGTAACTAGACAAAGATAAATATGTGTGATAAACGTGTACAAAGTTTATGCCATAAAGACCTATTAAATCAAGATTTTTGAGGCCTTTTGAAAAAAATTAACAATTACTTTGGGGGAGATTTTCCCTGAATTTGTGTAGGGCATATATTTAATTGTACCTTACAATACAAATACAAATACAATACAATACAATCATATTTCAATCATATTTCGTGTGTATAATACAAAATATGTGCGAAAAATTATATACCCCAAGCCCAACAAGTTTGTATGGTGACTTTGCTTCAAACGTCATGAAAGTTATCACATACACTGCAAGTTCATGTAAATAAATTTATACAATCATTGAGTAGGTATGTCCATATGTTTGGGACACCATGTGCAGCTCATAGTTTGAATCTTGCTTTCAAAGCTATTATTGTTAAATTTGCAGAAATGAAAAACATTACGATAAAGCAAAAGAAATATACTTTTTTACTACAAAGGACCAACATGCATAAACACTGTGTACACAATTTCCCAAGATCCAACTTCGTAATATTGGAGAAAATATATTTGCATCACACCATGTCTTGATTTTCTTATGTGGCAATGGGGTTGCTTTGTCCTTTATGGAAATTCATCCCAAGTGGCAAACAGGGAGATCACCCAACACTCAGAAAGAAATGCACATTGGAACTATCATTCTTGATAAGGTTTGTTGGGGTTAAATTGAGTTGTTTATTTCCATATTGAATCCATAGTTGATCTATTACAAACTTTCTGATATGGATATTCCTATGTCGGGAGACATTTATGACCATATTGGAAATAATTCACTAGATTCTTTAATAATGGGACCCTTTTTTGTATGGCACCCATTAAGGGGATAATTATCAATAGATATGACATATAAAATATCCCTTTTCATTAATTAGCCTATTCATTGAATCCAAAGTATACAACAAGGCTTAATTGGATAAATTTCGGAATGAAAGGAAAGCTCCAAACAACGAAGTTGTCAATGGATTCAAAGAAACAATTTCTATCATTTGTCTTTAACCAAGGGATCTCTGAAGAACTAATTTACTACAATTATCACAAGGAGTAATGAATTTGAAAATGCAAATGTGCTCATTGATATGATTACTATGAATCTTATTGCATGTTGATCATATTCTGGTTCTGAAACTTTGAAATTGTAGATGCTTGCACTTCAAGATTTTTCACAAGTTCCCAACTTCCTATTAGAACAATGACTATGGAGCACTTATGGGTTCATCCATTTAGTGAAGAGAAACAAAATTGCATCAACCAAGGCAGGGGATCTTATTTACAATCAAACAAATCTTCACTTGATATCTCAATATAGTGGCAAGGATTCAAAGTTGTGGGATGTGATTCCTGAAAATTTACTCATCGATATGAGTACTATGAAACTTATTACAAACTTATCATATTCTAGTTTTGAAACTATTAATTGCAGACACCTTCATATCATGCTTTTTCACAAGTTACCAACTTCTTGGTAGCAAAAATACCATGGATAACTTGTGGGTTCATCGATTGAATGAAGAGAAACAAACTTTCAACAACAAATTCAATGGATATTGTTTACAATCAATAAAATCTTCACATGTTATCTCAATCAGTGTTGCAGGAACTAATCCCCCCAGGTTCAAAATCTGAAACCATGCACTATGGGATCCCTACCCAAACTCCCCTAAAAAATCGCATCCTTGTTTTTTTAGAACTTTAATTCCTAAAAGTAAATAGACAAAGATAAATATGTGTGATAAACCTGTATGAGGCTTGTTCCATAAAGACCTATTAAATCAAGATTTTTGAGGTCTTTTGAAAAAAAATGAACAATTACTTTGGTGAAGATTTTCACTGAATTTGTGTAGGGCATATTTTTAATTGTACCTTACAATGAAAATACAAATACAATACAATACAATCATATTTCGTGTGTACAATACAAAAGATGTGCGAAAAATTATATACCCCAAGCCCAACAAGTTTGTATGGTGACTTTGCTTCAAACGTCATGAAAGTTATCACATACACTGCAAGTTCATGTAAAGAAATTTATACAATCATTGAGTAGTTATGACCATATGTTTGGGACACCATGTGGAGCTCATAGTTTGAATCTTGCTTTCAAAGCTATTATTGTTGAATTTGCAGAAATGAAAAACATTACGATAAAGCAAAACAAATATAATTTTTTATTACAAAGGACCAACATGCATAAACACTGTGTACACAATTTCCCAAGCTCCAACTTTGTAATATTGGAGAAAATATACTTGCATCACACCATGTTTTGATTTTCTTATGTGGCAATGGGGTTGCTTTGTCCTTTATGGCAATTCGTCCCAAGTGGCAAACATGGAGATCACCCAACACTCAGAAAGAAATGCACATTGGAACTATCATTCTTGATAAGGTTTGTTGGGGTTAAATTGAGTTGTTTATTTCCATATTGAATCCATAGTTGATCTATTACAAACTTTGTGATATGGATATTCCTATGTTGGGAAACATTTATGAGAATATTGGAAATAATTCACCAGATTCTTTAATAGTGGGACCCTTTTTTGTATGGCACCCATTAAGGGGATAATTATCAATAGATATGACATATACAATATCCCTTTGCATAATTAGCCTATTCATTGAATCCAAAGTATACAACAACGCCTAATTGGATAAATTTGGGAATGAAAGGAAAGCTCCAAACAATGAAGTTGTCAATGGATTCAAAGCAACAATTTCTATCATTTGTCTTTAACCAAGGGATCTCTGAAGAACTAATTTACTACAATTATCACAAGGAGTAATGAATTTGAAAACGCAAATGTACTCATTGATATGATTACTATGAATCTTATTGCATGTTGATCATATTCTGGTTTTGAAACTTTGAAATTGTAGATGCTTGCACCTAAAGATTTTTCACAAGTTCCCAACTTCCTATTAGAAAAATGACTATGGAGCACTTATGGGTTCATCCATTTAGTGAAGAGAAACAAAATTGCATCAACTAAGGCAGGGGATCTTGTTTACAATCAATCAAATCTTCACTTGATATCTCAATATAGTGGTAGGGCTTCAAAGTTGTGGGATGTGATTCCCGAAAATTTACTCATCGATATGAGTACTATGAAACTTATTACAAACTTATCATATTCTAGTTTTGAAACTATGAATTGCAGACACTTTCATATCATGTTTTTTCACAAGTTACCATCTTCTTGGTAGCAAAAATACCTTGGAGAACTCGTGGGTTCATCCATTCAATGAAGAGAAACAAACTTTCATCAAAAAATTCAATGGATATTGTTTACAATCAATAAAATCTTCACATGGTATCTCAATCAGTGTTGCAGGAACTGATCCTCCCAGGTTCAAAATCTGAAACCATGCACTATGGGATCCCTACCCAAACTTCCCTAAAAAATCGCATCCTTGCTTTTTCGGAACTGTAATCCCTCAAATTTTTCATGCTTCCTCAAATTTCACCCAAATCCGAAAGTTGCTAACTAAAAAAAACCTCAAAAATGTAGAAATGATGAATTTCTCCACCATTTCACAAATCTAGAAGCTGGTATGGAGTTGATGTTTGCCTTCCTCTTAGTATACATAGATTGAAATTAAATTTTACATTAGTGGTAAATGGGCTTAATCTTTAGCCATCATTGATTCTCATACGTCTCAATAGTTTGTGATTATTCAAATGGTTGTCGAGGTATATTGTGTTTCACTGACCATGTCGGTTATATTTAGTTGACATTTTTGTTCATTTGGTAAAACCCTTAGAAGCTATGTTTTAGAGTGAATTTCATAGTCATGCTACAAACATCTTTGACATGTTTGGTCAAGACGAGTCTTTATTCTACGACAAATGACATTCTCCAGATCACCATTAAGGGAGGATGTTATAGTTATATTTTGATTATGTCATATATTAAAGTTATAATATATTCTAAGTTGGTAATTAAGTGACTTAATTTGCATGTCATAAATAGAGTTTTTTTCGATTATATTGGTGCTTAGCTAATAAAGTAATTGTACATGATTTTGATATAGGACATTGTCTTCTTATATATGCATTGACATCAACATGAATTGGATATGAATGAAACATATAACTCTCTCTTTCAATATATTTTGGCTTGCATTATTTGTAAACATTCTTGATTGATTTTCTTCATACCTCATGTTTTTTTCCCATTTAGGATTAAACTAGAACAATTATCAGGAGACAGAAAAGTCCCTAAATCCATAAAATAAAAAATAAACATAGCTAATGTTTCGAACTCATTCTTGGCATTTAAGGCTTACCTCAAGAGCTTTTTTAGCATTTGTTTATGTAATAACTCCAACAGACACATTCATTGTCGGGACCAATAATAGAACCTGTAATACGTAATGCACATGCAACTTAGAGGACACATTAAACAATTTTAAGAGAAATCACACTATATATATATAATAGATTGAACGCATAATTTTGAATAACCATCTTATGAAAAGCAGGATGATACAAGGAACTTGGAAAATAATATTGAAATAAAAGCACTAGCAAAAACCAAATTGACCTAAAGGAACCATCGTCAGAAGGGGATATTTGGAATAAAAAGTCTATTATAATCCACCCAACCAATGCTTCTACTTGATTTTCATTAACTCTATGCATACTTATGTTATCAAGGTTGCATGCACTATATATACTCCAACTAGGTTCCTCAATTTTATCCTCAGCATAAATAATGTTTGAGATGATGTTGCTAAGGCACTACTTTCATGGAAACTATAATATTAAATTTGAGTTAATTTCTAACCCCTCTCCTTAATGGCCATTTTTCATACAAGTTGCCATGTTAGCTTAAGGAGATATTATATAGACTACATGACACACAAAAATGAGTGGTTTTCTTATTTGAATGGTAATTAATGTCACCAAGGGACAAATTCTTTAAGAGATGAGAAGGTATACATATTGAAATCCCATGGAACAAACCCAATGAACATGCCTAATAGAAACTAAAGATGTGCAAGATATATTATATGTAATGGTCCTAAAGAAGAAACTGTAGAAAATAAATCAAATACTAAAGCATCACTCCAAGATTGAATCTAAAGTCGAAATGATTCCATAAACGACAAGAGCGACAAATAGAAAGTGGTTGAAAATTTTGTTGAAATTGATCTTCACAGGTATACATATACAACAATAGGGAAAAAAGCATTGGTGGCAAAAAACATTTCTGAATATCACCTATGGCATAAAAGGTATGGATATCTTAAGTCCCAAATTTGAACCTTTTAATGAAATTTAATAGGGTTCACGGTTTTCCTCCAATTCAACATGAGTTATTGTGAATCTTACATTTTAGACAAGCAACATAGCGAAAAATTGACAAAGAATCTTGCACTTGGAAATTTTGGATAGTGACCTTCATGATCCCATGAGATCTTAGTCATTGGTAAGTGAAAAGTATTCTATGCCATCCATCAATTCCATTCCAAGAAAAATTTGGTTGTGCTTCCTCAAGTACAAGTTATTAGCTTTCATAACCCTGAAGAAAATCAGAGCAATTGATGAAACTTGAAACGGAAATTGAAAAGGAGATTAAGTTTCTCAGAAAATAGAGTTTGAGAAAATAAATTCTAGTTACTTCTACTGTTATTACAATACTCAAGGTATTTTCACAATGGAACTATAGTGTAGAGAGGAAACGAGGACCATCATGGAGATGGCCAATAGCATTGTTATCCCAGACAACTCTCAAACAACTTTTGGGTTAAAGAAATCTATACTACATACAACAATGTAATGATTCAAAAGAAGCCCCACAAAGGCTGTGAGAAACATCTCACGTACAAATTCATAAGTGGTAGGAAACCATAAGTAAACTGCTAAGTTTCAAGTATACAGATACATGTATGCATACAAGTATGATATCTAGTAAAGATATGGAAATTTTTTAGAACAACCTATATATTTTATGGCTAGGAAACAATTTTTTTTATATAAACAAATGTATGTGAACTTCCAAACAAAAGAGACAATTTTCAAAATGTCATTCATGGATTTGGACATAGAACCAAAAATATAGTCCTCATTAATATTAGCAAACTTGATTCGCAAGCATTACATACAAAATGAGCTTTTTTCCGCTATACTTATAACGCTCTAGATTATATACATTACATTTAATACAAATAAGAAATTATATGTGATCAAAAATATCTTCATTAGAATTTACTTCCCACTCAGTCTCCAAGTACTTATACTCTGCAAAAATTAGGTTTTTGGTGAGTTCCCTTTGCTTCGTTCAAAATTTTACTTCAACTATTGATTTAAAGCACATGAAGTGTCTTCACATTGGGAATTGGTCTCAAGGACTTTGTTTCTTCTCCACCCACTGCTTTTTTAATTTTGGATGGGGGATTATACCATCGAGTCTTAACCATACATAAAATCACTTGCCCTATTACAAATGGGTTTTTGTTAACCCTTCCCTATTTAACTAAAAATATTAGCCCATCAGTGAGTTGCGAACTTTTCTTGAGCATTCACATTAGGGGTTCTAGCATAGTAGTTTTTTTCTCTTCTAGCCTAGGTCCATTTTTAGGAAGAGAGGTGCACATGCTACTAATATTTGGACATAATTGGCCTTCCTCTCATTTCTAGTTCAGTGTTCATTCATGATGTCGTCAACCTTAAAAAAAATGGTGTTATCTGTAGAATCATATAACTCTAGTGATCATGATACTTATCATCTCAATGCTTGAAACATGCCTTCCACATCTCAAAACAAGAGAAACACCTAACCTTCCCTACCCCATCATTCTATAGAGGAGAATAATAATTGGCATATTCATAGAATCAAAAGTAAGTGTTCAGTCACTCAAAATTCTAACTCTAGAGATTTAAAATACTATAACATAATACATTAATTGACTAAAATATATCGTGATGAGCTGTCCCCTGAAATTCAAAAAAAAATCTCCGAAATTGAGTCACTGTGATAAGAAGTAAGTGACCATTCAAGTCACCTGGAACCGAACGATTTCCTCTTTTGCGCTCCTATAGATCCTAGCCAACCAATTTAATAAAAAAGAGTTTCTTGTTTCTAATTACAATTTACAGATGAGTGGAACATGTGAGACATGGTTGTGGGAATTATTAAGAGAGCACAATTTCCAGATTCATGGAGATATGATTGATGAACTGGTTCAAACTGTTCATACATCTATATAGATCATTAGACAAGGCCTTGATCTAGATGAGGCTAACTATCTATCCAGGTATTATCCATCCTCAAATAATAAAGTAGAATAACTCAATTTTAACAAGGAAAAGAGTGCTAATGAAACATGCCAACAAGTGGTTGTAATCATAATTAGTCAAGATGGATGAAAAAGGTGCTATTTCCAAACCCTTCCATTGAGCCATATATTCTACATGATTATTGGTTGCTACTCTGAGAACCCATGTATATTGATACTCTATTTTATCGTCGAGTCAAAAAATAACCCCTGTGGCTCCTACCAACCCTAAATGGTTTAATGATTAATAATAATTATCATTATTATTATTTTTTTAATTTCATTTTTTTAACTAACTAAATAATTAATATTTTAGATAAATATATATAATCAAAGCAAAAGTAATACAAAATCAACAATAAAAATAAAATTAACTAACAAGTTTAGGAATATTCAATTTCTACCCTTCCCCACGAAATTTGAACCTTGTCACCTTGTGAAGACTAAACGCCACACAAACCGATTGGTTTAAACCTCATGGGTAATTATAAGGTTTAGCCTAATGACATTATCATATTATAAGGTTTAGCCTAATGACCAAAATGTGCCTCCGAAAATGAGGAGCTCGTTCAGGTTTCTGGAGACCCCAGTGTTGCTAGAAATGCACTCATCCAAATTACAAAAAGATTGAGGGAAAATATTTTCAAAGATGCGGATGGTGTTACCAACTCCCACACCCACACTGTGCCTCCTTTTTCTAGTCTATCTGTGCCCAGTGCGAACCCTCTTCCATCATCAAATTATGGCAGTAGGCAATATGATCTAGCATTTCCAAGGTAGATCAGGTGCTCCATTATAAAATGTTTCTTAGATTATCAATTTTGAGTTTGCTTAATTTATTTTATTTAAATTCATCGGGTTAATGAAATAAATTGAGGAAATTCAAGATATGTTTGTTTTTTTTTTTTCTTTAACATTTCAACGCTTAATATAAACAAAAACTAGTATATAATAAAAATATGATGTGAAGAAAAAATTTAAGTGGTAAGCATACATTATAGCAAAGAACATCAAATCATTTAATAAAATGATTAAAGGATTAACAAGATTTAGATGGCAAGTATTAGTCCATGTCTTGAAGATCTAACTCATGATTTATGTGTTAAGGGCAAGTGTTAGTCCATGTCCACATTGATATACATAATTGTAAAAAATGTTTGTCTATGTCCATTCATTAATCTACATTCTCTCATCAAATGTTGCTCCATCTCCATGTATTGTTGGAGAAAAAGAAACTTGACAACACTATATACTAATAGAGCACCATGTTAGTGAAAAATGGAAAGACAAAAAAAATGTATTTATAGCTAAATACTTCTTGGAGGAGGAAATTATAGAAGATAAAACGATTGAAAATAGTGTTCATTTGCAAGTTGTAGAAAATAGAGGCCCGTTAGAAAGTGGGTTGGCGCTTCATGCACTTGAAAGATTATCCCTTGTGGATTGGGAGAGGTTGGGAGTGATTGATGGAAATGAATAGTCTATTGAGAGAATGAAAAATTGGATGTGAATGTTTCAAGTGCATTAATGGGACATTATGAAGAGTCAACATTGAAAGAAAAGTAAAATAGAGAATAATGACCTACCTCTTGGAGATTCTACTCATGGGCATCCAACAAACCTCTTGGATATTCTACTCATGATCTACATCCTCTTCGTAAGTGTTGTTCCATGTGCATCCATTGATCTACATGTTTGTGGCAAGTGTTGGTCCATGTCCATGTATTGATATACACACCCATAACTAGTATGGGTCCACATCCATGCATTATTGAAGCAAAAGGAAACATGGCCACATTATATACTAATGAAGGGCCATGTTCTTTTATTAGAATGGTTATTGAAAGAATGAAAGAAGAGGTAGTGGACGAATATTATGTTTTCTTATTTATTCCATAAATAGCATAGGGGTGTTTACCAACGTGGTTTATATACATCGATCGATGTCATTTTCATACACTAATTGGTGTATAAAAGGTGGAAAATTCCATTGATCAGCGTATATCAACCACATAAAAATGTTTGTGATAGCTACAACCACATTGAACCATCAACACCTTGGTTGACCATGTTTGACATTTCTAACTACCACAATTGACAATTATGAGTCGTTAGAGCATGGAAAGTTCTAATTTGATTATGGTTGGCCAATGATGACTATGTTTGATCATGGTTGAGCTACCAAAATGTGCTTCTAGAAATGAGGAGCATGTTCATATTGGAGTGCCCAATGTTACAAGATATGTACCCATCCAAGCTACAAGAAGGCTCAAGGAAAATATTTTCAAAGAGAAAGATGGTGTGCGAAACAATGACACTGTACTTCCTTTATCTAATCTGCCTAGTGGAATTTCTTTTTCATCAAACTATGGTACAACACAATACCATTTAGAATTTCCAAGAACTTGGTAGATCAGGTTATTTACTGTAAAATGTTTCTTAAATTTCTCCATTTAACAAATAATAATAAAAAATTCATTATATCCACTATAATATATATATATATATATATATATATGATGTGGGGTATGATTTTAAGTTTTCCTAGTTTATTTAATCAAATTAATTATATTAAAAAATAAATAAATGATTGTACATATAATTGATATCTAATTGATATCTATAATTAAAAAAATTGTAAAATAATTTATTTTTATAATTGAATATTTATAATAAATTTCTCTAAATGAAAGAATTTCATAAGTTAAAAGAAATTTCTTGCCTTTCAATAACGTTATTATACATACAAATTGGCTTTTGAATATGTAATTATGAAAATTATATTTTATAAATAATTAACAAAATGATTCTCAAAACATAATAACTTTATCTTGATAAAATAATTTATTCCCTTTCAATAATGTTATTATACATACTAATTGGCTTTTGATTATGTAATTATGTTTTCATCCAATCTTATTCAATATAGAATGATTTTAAAAATACACAATTTTATATATAACTTTCTTTAATATGAAATAGAATTAGCTAGTTGACAGTCCTTATTGTGTATCGAAACTTTCCAAACTTACAAGTCAAAGTGCAGGTAATTTTTGTAGATTTCATGGTTGAACAAAGGACCATTATGAAGAATATTTCTATAGAAACCATGGCAATTTTTTTCTTATGTACGGTAACATTTGACTTCATCAAAAGGAGTTTGGTTGTTGAGGTGAACAAAATTTTAAAGGCAAAGATTAAGGGAAAATGGAAGGAGTTTGGTTGTTGAGGTAAACAAAATTTTAAAGGAAAATATTAAGGGAAATTGGGTTGGCACTTCATGTACTCAAAAAATTATCCCCAATGGATTGAGATAATACCAATGGATCTAAATAATTTATGGAGAGTGAAAAATTAGATGCAAATGTTTAATGTTTATTAACTAGATAATATCAGAAGTAACTCATGGTTCAATAGGTGGAGAAGTAGAAGAAAATAGAACATAATGTGTCTAACACATGGAGGAATTTCAAAAAACATAGGGAGAATGATGTGGAGCATCCATCAAACCCTCTATGTGACCTAGAAATTCAACTAATGATCTCTTCTCATCAATTGTAGTTCTACTAGAAATGCTCCTTATTTCCTTTCCTAATTTCAAATTTTCTTGCATTTTTCCAAATAGTATGTTCGTTCTATCTCTTTAAAAAAAATAACAATGGAAGATGCTAAAGCAGTTGCAAAAATTCTATTAACACATTAGTTATAGGTCTGCAATCAAATAATATTGTTTTATGACATCTCCATGAAACTCAACTATAGAAAAAATCATTTAAAAAAAAAAGAAAATTAACAGATCTTTGACGCACAACTTATATCTCAATTGCATACATATAATCTCTCTTTCTATTCAATTACCCACTTAGACACAATATAACATACTACTCAATGTAATAAATGGATCCGAGTACATAGTTCTCATTCACCGCACTATATAGTGCATATGGGATTTTATTATTCATTTTTATTAATGGTATCATGGGGATTTTTAATCTTCCTTTCAACCACCATACATACATATCTTACACCTAAGGCACTGGTGTTTGCAATTATGTATTGAATTTTGAATTCTCTAGAGATTTGTATGCTGCCTTGATTGGTAACTTTGAGGGTAACAACATAGAAATTAATTATATAATTACGGATCTTCGAATCATTATCATGCATATGTCATCTTGAAAATTGAATGGTCAGCCTTCCTCCTCCTTGGTTCTAGGGTAACCACCTCGGGAGCCGCCTTGGGCTCAGTTCATTGTAACATCTGTGTTCGAAGAAAAACCAGTGCTCTTCTTATGTTCATGCTAGGGTTTCTTGATTATGCCTTATCATGGAAAAAAACCATAGTGACTATAATATTGTGTCTGGCTACCGCAAGTTCATAGTTTTTAAATTTCACCCCCCTCAAAGGATATTCACAAGCGTAACTTATTCTTTTGCTCGCAAAGTTCTTTTCTTGCTTTTCTTTCTTTCAACGATTTACCTTGTAAATCCATATCTAACCTTGGTTTTATTTCGGTGATTATCATATGAAGAGAATTCATCTCGGGTGCATTCTACTCAAACATTGTATCCCAACAATCATGTCTCACTCTAGGTTGTGTCTAACTTCTTCCAAGTTTCTCTTTCTTTTCATTTGATGGCTATAAGGTTGACAATTTTTGTTACATTTCACAGTAAGGGGTATTTTTAATAAATAGGTGGTTCTTCCCGGTGCGGTAGTCATAGAATAAACAACGAGGAAAGGAGCTATGCACCACTAAAGGGAATCTACATTCTATAGGCTCTAGGGTTTTCAACTCATGAATTCTTTTATTTTTGTCATGATTTTATTATCGATAATGCCCATTCTTCTTAGGGTTTATTCAATTGCCTAATTTCATATTAGTTCCATTTTATGAACTAACAAAATGTGTAAGAGTTCATTCTTACTTGGTTTACTTCTTGTCTGCGACATATTTTCCAATTTTCCCAAATTTTTAATTTTTCACATTCCTTCTCTTTCCAGGTCTACACTTGTTTATGGGTAAGCCTTTATCTCTAAATTTAGAAGGTGATCTGAATTTTTCTCTGAATTGATACTATTTATCATAAAGGTATAACCCTTAAGGTTTGACCCTCGATTCTCCTTTGGGCTATTATGGGCTTGTGGCCTGAATTGTCCATGCCATTTCACTGCAATATTTTATAAAGTATTGGGTACTTTTTAATGATTGTTGTCTTTAATTCTTAAGCTATCTCTTTCGACACGTTGTAGCTTTCCATGGACTATAAAAAAAATATTCTGATTATAATGTAGTCCCTTTAAATGGTTGATGGTGTTAACAAGTATTGATCCATGTTTTGAATATTCTACTCATGATCTATGTGTTAAGGGCATGTGTTAGTCCATTTCAACACATTGATATGCATGCTTGTGAAATTTTTTTTTTCCATGTCCATGCATTAATCTACATTCTCCCATCAAACATTTCTCCATGTCCATTTATTGTTGGCATAAAAGACACTTTACATCACTATATAGTAATAAAGTGTCATGTTTAGTGAAAACTTGAGAGACAAAAAGTGTGTAGCTAAATACTTCATGGAAGAGGAAATTATAGAAGATAAAACCATTGAAGATAATGTTGATTTCCAAGCTCTTGAAAATAGAGGATTTGTATCTAAATACTTCATGGAGGAGGAAATTATAGAAGATAAAACCATTGAAGATAATGTTGATTTGCAAATTGTAGAAAATAGAGGCCCATCAGAAGTGGAGATTATGATGCATTTCTTGGATATAGAAGAAGGTGATATCATTTACACCATGTTTGGACGAAGGACCATTGTGAAGAAGATTCCCACATAAACCAAGGTGAAACTTTGCCTAAGTATGGTGAGATTTGACTTCATAAAAAGCATGTTGTTTACTAAAGTGAAAAAAATTGAAGGTGAATATTTACTCTCATACAAAGGAGTTCGGTTATTTAGGTGAACACAAATTTGGAGGCGAATATTACAAAGAAAAGTGGGTTGGCAGTTCATGCACTTGAAAAATTATCCCTAGTGGATTGGGAGAGCTTGGGGTGATCAATGGAAATGAACAGTCTTTGGATGTTATGGGTGTACGGATGTTATGTGAAAATGTCATGTAAACTTTAATAAGATAATAAGTATGCAAATCCCTTTTTTAATTCTTATTTGGAGGCATATTTCATAGTTGTACGATCGGAGTTGTGCATATATAGTTGTGCACGTGCGAAAGTTATACGAAGAATAAATGCATGTGTGGAATTTGTGTGGAATGAGGGAAGTGTAGAGGGGTCTTTTAATTGTAATATGTTTTCATATTAGTTTTATTATTAAAAGATTTCCCGGCATGCGAAAGTGCATATAATAGAAGCTTGAAAGGTTATTTCACACAATGGACTATGTTGCTTAGAGGTAGCGTGTGCGGAGAACAAATGCCTCCTATGCATGATATTTGGGACCCATGTTTATCAATATTAGTTTCAAATACCAATGGTTGATGGAAGGGAATTGTTGAGTCCAGAGATGGTTGTGCATGAGATATTTTTACACATAAATGCTTTTTCTTTGTGGTTTTCATGCATATTTGTTTGTGTCATGTTGAAAGTGTACGAAAATCATGTTTTTAGATTTGATGTTTTGTTGCTTATGTGGTTTTTTGAATGCGCAAAAAGGTGTGTAGTGAGTGAATTGAATGTTGAGATGAATTGTTTTTACATGCAATGCAAAATAGTGGTAGGTGGTGGCTAGTGATGGTGTTTCACCTACATTTGAGGCATTCTTCCAATTGCAAGGAAAGACTAGAGACAATGAAAATCTTGGCAGTGCCATTTGTTCAAGAATTCTTGTTCCCTCAAATCACATTGTTTGCCTTCTTGGTAAAGGTGGCAACATCATCAGTGAGATGCAGAATCACACTTGAGAAAATATTTGCATATTTCACAAAGAGGAGCTACCAAAATGTGCCTCCCAAAATGAGGAGCTCGTTTCAGCTACTAGAGATGCACTCATCCGAATTACAAAAGGCTAGAGATGCACTCATCCAACACCCAATCCCACATAGTGCCTCCTTTGTCTAGTCTATATGTGCCCAGTGAAATCACTCTTTCATCATCAAGTTATGGCACCAAGATATATGATCTAGGATTTCCAAGATAGATCGAATGCTCCATTGTAAAATGTTTCTTATTTATTTTTAACTAATTTTCTCAGTACATATTATATTATAAATATATGATGTATTATATGATTATCAAATTTGAGTTTTCTTAATTTATTTCATTGAAATTCATTGGGTTAATGAAGTAAATTGATGAAATTCAAGATATACTTTTATATTTTTATTTAAAAAATTGTAAAATAATTTGTCTTGTATTTTATTTATAAATGGTATATAAAATTATATAGTATAATTAAGTTTAAAAGTAAATAGATATTCAAAACATAATAACAATTTTCCATGAATGAAATAATTATATAAGTGAATAGAAACAATTTCCCTTTCTATAATGTTATTAGATATACTTGTTAGATTTTTATTGTGTATCTTAGTTATATTGTTGATATAACCATGTTTATAATTCAATGATAAATGCTTTCTTTTTTTCAAAGATTTGAAATAGATTTTCATTATAACAAAGATTATCAAATCATTCAATAGAATGCTTAAAGATTAAGAGGATTGAGATGACAAGTATTGGTCCATGTCCTGAAGAGTCTGCTCATGATCTATGTGCTCATGGCAAGTTTGGGTCCATGTCCATCCTTTGATATACATGCTCCATGTCCATGCATTATTGGGGAAAGGAAACATAGGAGCATTGTTAACTAATAAAGGGCCATGTTCCTTTCCATGGACTATAAGAAATTTTGATTCGATTATAATGTAATATCTTTACATCGTTGGTGGTGTTTTCTATAATTGTTAAGTTTTATTCATGCATATTTCTTGTTCTCATTATTTGTTGTTAATTAAAATATCTTTCAATGAGGCATTAGCTTCTCAAGGAGTTCTTAACTTTCTTTATATCTATATATTCAAAAGTGATTTTCTTTATTTTCGGCAATGAAACTTCCTTTTACCAATATTATTGAATAGCTCATTGATTAATTAATTATCTATTTTAAATATGATTTGTTCAACTCTTATTTTGAAATGATAATGTTTGTATAATGTCGAATTATTATTATTATGTTTCCTTGTGCGGAGTACAATTTATGTCTGGGAAAGTTGGGGTCCTTTGCATAGTGAGTGTTGGGGTTGTTGTCTGAAACATTTACTGTTGAGAGGACAAAGTTATGCATGTATGGATGGTATGTGAAAATGTTGTGGAAAGTTTACTAAGATAATAAATATGTAAATCCTTTTTTAAATTTTTATTTAGGGGGATATTTCAAAGTAGTTGTGTGAAAGACATTGTGCATGTACGAAGGTTATATGGATAATAAATGCATGTTTATAATTTGTGTGGATTGAGGTAGGTGTAGCCCCGTCTTTTAGTTGTAATTTGTTTTAATATCTTTTTTATTGTTAATAGATTTTGCACAATGCAAAAGTGCATATAGTAAAAGCTTGAAAGCTTATTGCACACAATAGACTGCATAATTTGAAGGTAGCGTGTGTGGAGAACAAATTCCTCCTACGCGTGATATTTGGGGCCCACATTTATTTAATATCAGTTTCCAATGTCAATGACTAATGGAAGGGCATTGTTAAGTACGGAGGTGGTTTTGCACGAGATATTTTTACATATAATTGCTTTTGCTTTGCGGATTCACGCATATGCATTTGTGTTATGTTGAAAGTGTACGAAAATCATGTTTCTAGATTTGATGTTTTGGTGCTTATGTGGTTTTTTGAATGCGTGAAAAGGTGTGTAGTCGATGAATTGAATGATGAGACGAAGTGCATTTACCCACAAATTTATTTTCTCTGAATCACAGCATAGACATCGGGACGATGAAAAAACTGGATGGAGGTTTTATCTTTGTTATATGTTTGAGACGCAAAATAATAGCAGGTGGTGACTAATGATGGCGTTTCATCTATGCCTGACACAATCCTTCAATTGCAAGGAAAGACTAGTGGAAGCACTAGTGATAATGACAATGATGAAGGTGCCATTTGTTAAAGACTTCTTGTTCTGTCAAAGCACATTAGTTAACTTCTTGGGAAAGGTGGAAACATCATCGGTGAGATGTGGAAGCACACTGGAGAAAATATTCGCATATTTCGCAAAGAGAAGCGACCAAAATGTGCATCCCAAAATGAGGAGCTCATTCAGGTTACTAGATACCGAGTGTTCCTAGAGATGCACTCATACAAATTACAAAAAGGTTGACGGAAAATATTTTCAAATATATGGATGGTGCTACCAACACCCACACCCACATAGTGCCTCCTTTGTCTAGTCTAAATGTGCCCAGTGCAATTCATCTTTCATCAACAAGTTATGGCACAAAGCAATATGATCTAGGATTTCCAAGATAGATTGGATGCTTCATTGTAAAATGTTTCTTATTTTTTTTTTAATTAATTTTGTAAATATATTTTCAAATATGTTGTCATTTATATGATTATCAAATTTGAGTTTTTCTTAATAATTTCATTTAAATTCATTACAGTTAATGAAGTAAATGGCAAAATTCAAGATATACTTTTATATTTGTAATTTAAACATTGTTAAAATAACTTATCTATATATTTGATTTATAAATGTTAAATAGAATTATATAATATAAATAATTTTGAACATAAATAGATATTCAAAACATAATAACAATTTTCTTTGAATGAAAGAATTATATAAGTGAATAGAAACAATTTCCCTTTCAATAATGTTATTGTATATAACATATATTTTAACAAAGATAACATTTGTACACAGTACTTCACCATGTTTTAATGTTGTGTACATTGCGATTTTAATGTCAATCAATTAGATGTATGGAGATTTATGATTTTGCGTTTGAATGGTTCACCGATATTAGAGATCGATGAATGAAATCAATATGGCCCACATTTAAATATACATGAGAAGCACTTGACTTGTGCATCGAGGATCTTCTAGTCAAGGGTCTAGGGTTTGGCATTGATCAAGAAAGAAGCTTTAATAAGAGAAAACTTATTGAAGGATTTTCCTCTTAAGAGAAGAGAGATTTTGGCCCTTATAGAGAGCGAGTATCTTGTGTTCTTGTTTTATGTTTTGAGAGTAGTTCGATGAAGTACACACACTTGCATTAATAAGAGGAGAATAATGTTAAGCCAACAAAGACAAGAAAAGTAAAAATAATTCACAAATTGTTATCTAGTCTGGAAGAATCACTATACACATAATTTCCCTATATATTTTAACAAAAATCAAGAGCTCGTTTAGGTTACTAGATACCCGAG
Source organism: Pinus taeda (assembly GCA_000404065.3). NCBI lineage: Eukaryota > Viridiplantae > Streptophyta > Pinopsida > Pinales > Pinaceae > Pinus > Pinus taeda. The sequence continues at coordinate 22,735 of APFE031329225.1, forward strand.
TGTTACAGAGACGCACTCATCCAAATTATGAAAAGTCTAAGGGAAAATATTTTTAAAGATATGGATGGTGCTACCAACACTGACACCCACATAGTGCGTCCTTTTTCTAGTTTATATGTGCCCATTTCAATCCCTATTTCATCATCAAGTTATGGCACAAGGAAATATGATCTAGGATTGTCAAGATAGATTAGATGCTCAATTGTAAAATGTTTCTTATTTATTTTTTAATTAACTTTCTATATAAATATCATATTATAATTATATGTTGTATTATATGATTATCAAATTTGAGTTTGCTTAATTTATTTCATTTAAATTCATTAGGTTAATGAAGTAAATTGATGAAATTCAAGATATACTTTTATATCTGTAATTTAAAAAATTGTAAAATAATTTATCTTCTATTTTATTTATAAAATGTTATATAAAATTATATAGTATAATTAATTTTAAAAATAAATAGATATTCAAAACATAATAACAATTTTCCATGAATGAAAGAATTATATAAGTGAATAGAAACAATTTCGCTTTCAATAATGCTATTGTAGATGCTTATTAGATTTTTATTGTGTATCTTAGTTACATTGTTGATATAGCAATGTTTAAAATTCAATGAAAAATGTTTTTTTTTTAATATTTGAATTAGATTTGCATAATATAGACTAAAACTAGCATGTCATAAAAATATGATTTGAAGAAAAAAACTAGGTTGTAAACATACATTATAACAAATATGATGAAATCATTCAATAAAATTATTAAAAGATTAAGAGGATTGAGATGACAAGTAATGGTCCATGTCCTGAAGATTCTACTCATGATCTATGTGCTCATGGCAATTTTTGGTCCATGTTCGTGCATTGATACATATGCTCCATATCCATGCATTATTAGGGAAACAGAAACATGGCAACAATGTATACTAATAAAGGGCAATGTTCCTTTCCATGGGTTGTAAGAAATTTTCATTCAATTATAATGCAGTCTCTTTATATTGTTGGTGGTGTTGTTGTAAAAGTGGTTGTGAAAAGCTAGATACTTAGAGGTATCGTGTGCAAAGTTTTGTAATTCAATGATTGATCAAAGGGTGTTATTGAGAGCAGAATTAGTTGTGTAGATGAAGTTATGTGGAGGTGGTTATGAGTGTATGGATGTTATGTGAAAATGTTATGCAAAGTTTACTAGGATAATAAATATACAAATTCTTCTTTAAATTCTTATGTAGGGGCATATTTCAAAGTAGTTGTGCGAATGAAGTTGTGCATAGATGGTTGTGTATGTACGAAGGTTATATGAAGCATAAATTCATGTGCAAAATTTGTCTGGAATGAGGGAAGTGTAGAGGGGTATTTTAATTGTAATGTGTTTTGATATTAGTTTTATTATTAATAGATTCTGCAGGATGTGAAAGTGCATATAATAAAATCTTGAAAGCGTATTACACACAACGGACTATGTTGTTTGGAGGTAGAGTGTGCAGAGAAAAAATTCTTCCTGCGCATAATATCTAGGACCCACGTTTATTAATATTAGTTTCAAGTGTCAATGACTGATGGAAGGGCATTGTTGAGTGAGGAGGTGGTTGTGCGTGAGATATTTTTACACATAAATGTTTTTTCTTTTCTCTTTCTCACATATGCATTTGTGTTATGTTGAAAGTGTATAAAGATCATGTTTCTAGTTTTGATGTTTTGGTGTGTATGTGGTTCTGAGAATGTGAGAAAATGTGTGTAGTCGGTGAATTGAATGTTAGATGACTTGAATTTACCCACAACTTTATTTTCTATTAATTAGAGGATAGACATAGAGATGATGAAAAATATGGATGGAGGTTTTATCTTTGTAGTGTGTTTCAGACTCAAAATAGTGGCAGGTGGTGGCTAATGATGGTGTTTCACCTACGCTTGAGGAAATCCTTCGATTGCAAGGAAAGACTAGGGGAAGAACTAGTGACAATGACAATGATGAAGGTGCCATGTGTTCAAGATGATTTCTTCTCTCAAAGCACCTTGGTTGCCTTGTTGGTAAAGGTGGAAACATCATCAGTGAGATGTGGAAGCACATGATTAGAGAAAATATTCACATATTTCCTAAAGAGGAGCGACCAAAATGTGCCTCCCAAAATGAGGAGCTCGTTCAGGTTATTGGATACCCTAGTGTTGCTAGAGATACACTCATCCAAAATACAAAAAGACTGAGGGAAAATATTTTGAAATATATGAATGGTGCTACCAACACTAACACCCACATAGTGCCTCCTTTGTCTAGTATATGTGTCCAATACAATCCCTCTTTCATCATCAAGTTATGGAACAAGGAAATATCACCTAGTATTGCCAAGGTAGATCAGATGCTCCATTGTAAAATGTTTCTTATTTATTTTTTAATTAATTTTCTAAATACATATTATATTATAAATATATGTGGTATTATATGATTATCAAATTTCAGTTTGCTTAATTTATTTCATCAAAATTCATTAGGTTAATGTAGTAAATTGACGAAATTCAAGATATACATTTATATTTGTAATTAAAAAAATGTAAAATAATTTATCTTGTATTGTATTTTTGAAATGTTATATAAAATTATATAGCATAAATAATTTAAAAAATAAATAGATATTCAAAACATAATAACAATTTTCCATGAATGAAAGAATTATATAAGTGAATAGAAACAATTTCCCTTTTAATAATTTTATTGTATATACTTATTAGATTTTTATTGTGTATCTTAGTTTTATTGTTGATATAGAAATATTTATAATTCAATGAAAAACGTTTTTTTTCTTAACATTCGAATTAGATTTTCCTAATATAGACTAAAACTAGCATGTAATAAAAAATTGATTTGAAGAAAAAATTTAAGTTGTAAACATACATTATAACAAACATGATCAAATAATTCAATAAAATGATTAAAAGGATTGACATGACAAGTATTGGTCCATGTCCTAAAAATTCTACTCATGATCTATGTGCTCATGGAAAGTTTTGGCCCATGTCCATGCATTGATATATATTCTCCATGTCCATGCATTATTGGGGAAAGGAAATATGGAAGCAGTGTATACTAATAAAGGGCCATGATCCTTTCCATGGGCTTTAAGAAATTTTCATTCGATTATAATGTAGTCTCTTTACATTATTGGTGGTGCTTTGTATAATTGTAAAGTTTTCTTCAGGCATATTTCTTGTTCTCATTATCCATTGCCAATTAAAACATATTTCAATGAGCCATTAGTTTCTCAAGAATTTCTTAACTTTCTTTATATCCATATATACAAAAGTAGGTTTCTTTATTGGTAAGGAAACTTCTTTTTACCAATATTATTGAATAGCTTAGTGGTTAATTAGTTATCTATTTTAAATATGAATTGTTCAACTCTTATTTTGAAATGATAATGTTTGTACAAGGTACTTTACCATGTTTTAATGATGTGTACCTTCTAACTTTGATGTCAACCAATTAGATTTACAAAGATTTATGATTTGACATTTGAATGGTTCACCCTTATTACAGATCAATGA
>APFE031329233.1:0-20118 GCA_000404065.3 Pinus taeda
TACAAGGCTTGACATGACAAACACCGAGTCGTCCATCAATTTCAAGTGGGCAAAAAAGTGTGGTTCCATATTAGCAAGGATAGAATGAAGGGGGAAGGGAAGAAGTTGTGACCAATTCAGTAGGGTCCATTCACCATCTTGGAGAAGATTGGAAGTAATGCCTTTCATCTCGATTTGCCGACATATATGCAAATGTACTCCATAGTGAATGTGGAAAACTTAAAGCTTTATGAGCCACCATTGATTATGGACATTGAAGAGGTGGGATTAGTTCCTACAGTTGATGATTTTGCACTAGAGTATCTCGATGAGTTGCCTGAAGATATCATCCTTGACAGAAGAACCAAGACTTCACGATGGGGAGATGTGGAATACCTTTGAGTTGGTTTCAAGGGGATGCACCATAGCAAGGCAAAATGGCTGGAAAAATAAAGAGAGAGGGAACAATTCCCTCACTTTCCAATTGATTGATAAAGCTTTTGGCAGTGCAAAAGCTCCTTAATGTGCAGGATTGATCCAGGTGGATCTCTAGACACCAAGGGCATGAAAAAGGCTCAAAATTCAAAGTGGCAGAGAGTAGATTAACTTGGCATCAGATCAAAGTGATCATCGCCTTGATTCCAATGGTGTGAATGACACTGCAATTCGAGTTCGTATGAGGAAGATAGAAGAAATCAAAGTTGTGGGTTAACTTACCCATGTGGCAGGCTTAAGGAGCACACAATTTGGCAAGAACCTAGCACTGGAAACTAGCCAGTTTTTGGGGAAAATTTGTGGGTTCGTTAATTTTTCTTCTAACGCCTAAGGTTCTGGAAAAGCCCAAAAGGGTCGATGGTTAATTGAATATATATATATATATATATTTAAAATAGGGCAGGCGGCCATGACCCCGCCACCACAAAGCTCCACTCAATGGAAAATGTAAACATAGTGGTGGGCGTAGGCTGTCAACCCCGCTGCCCCTCCAGTTCTCCTATAGAACGAACCGCTGGAAAAAAAAAAGGGGTGCGGGCCACCAAAATAGTGGACCTACTGCCCCAAATGTCCAACCAACTTATACGGTGTTAAAAATGGGAGGGGTCGGTTTTGATCCCCCATTCCCTCCTCAATGAATTTCTAAAGTTGCCATTGTGCCAAACCACCTTCTTGTTTAATTTTCCCATCCAAAATTACTTAAACCTTTTTGCACAGTGCACCAGGGCAAGGAGCGCGACACATTTTTTGAGACAGAGGAGACAGAACCCTGAGCAGACTTATGACAGGGGGCGAAACCTTGCCTGAGCACATTTCCCAGTGGGTCAGTTTTGGTCTAATGTCAGAATTGGGCAAGTTTGATATCGATTTTTCACCTCTCGGTGACAAGAACTCAATGGTGATGCCACTTTTTCAACATAGCCCTCCATTTTTTGTTCAATTTCTAGAATGAAGGTATAAGACTCCTTTTTTGTAAATGATGATTATACTCTTATTTCTCATGCCACTTAATGAATGAATGCCTCCCCATTGATTGAGGAGGGCCTAGAGACGTAGTCCAAATTGGACAAACTCCATTATCAAGTCTCTTATCCTCTACCATGCTTTTATGTGTTTCTCCTCTTCTCTCATGTGCAGATTAAATTTCCATGTTAAGCTGCAATTTGTCAATGTAATTCTTTAATACATCTATAAGAAAAATATCTTGGATCGACAACACAAACCCTTGCCCACACCACCACCATTCAACATGTCGAATACAATGAAGTTTCTAGTTTTCAAGGGTCTAGGAAGTGAAGTTCCAGATTAGTTTTTGTTTGTTATGAAGGTTGTGTGGACAACACAACAAATTATGGATGATAATATAAAGAAGGCGCAGCTAGTTACCACTCTGCAAGATCGTGCGCTGACATGGTACATTAAGTACTGCACCGATATCCTGCTGGTATCACTAGCAAACACATACCAATTTGAACAAAGAATTTAGTAAGACTAAGTCTGAATCAGAATCAGTAGTTGGATTCAAGGAAATCACGATGAGGGCCGACGAAACTCCCTGGGAATTATATCAAATATTGAAGTACAAGATCTGTGAAGCTAATATGAATCTCAAAGATAGCCAACACCACGAATGGTTTGTAGCCTCACTCCTACCCCACCTAAGGGTTAGTTTATCACAACAAAAGATCAAAACTCAAGTGGAAGCTCTAGATATCGTGATGAGATCGCATGAAACCCATAGTTAGGATGCCTCTTTGGGAGTTCAACAGATTCATGCGGAATTGCAGAACCTTTGCTTGGAATTGCAAAGCTTGAAGAAAGAAAAAGTGGCTCAGCCGGAGGTGCTGAGGATGTCTGGTGGCTCGAGTGTAAGAGCCAGGGGCATGACAAGGATCACTACCCTATCTTCATGAATTATACCATGGGGGGGTGGGGGGGGGGGGGGCAATGCCCCTAAGGTAGGAAGCTCCATCATGACCAAATATGGGACGCGTGCTATGGTGCGCTATTTTTCAGGTGGGTGGAAAGCATGTAACAGATAAGTCTAATTTGCTGCAAAAGTTTGTGCAGATGCCACAAAAGTTATTCTAAAATTTCTGTAAATCGATGGGCGAAGATGAATGCAACTATTGTAGCTACGAATTGATGATGGAAAGGACACCTACGCATCAAATGCAAGCAAAAAATTGGCCCCCAGATGAGGGCATTGGGGGAGTGCACGGAGGATATCAAGGGTGCAGATGAGGCCGAGGTGGAGGAAGAGGGCCAGCTAGAGGCCGTGAATAGGTCATTTGCTACAATTTTGGGATACTAGTACACTACGCGTGGGAGTGTAATAATCAAACACACCCTCCATGTGAATACTGCAATCAGTTTTATGACACAATAGAAGAATGTCCTGTGTTGATAACCAAGATGCAGGAGAAGAAGGCACAACCTCAACACCCCACATAGAACTTACAAATGATGGAGGCTGAGCCTCACGGGGAGGATCGAAATTTGAATATTGTGGTGTGAAGTGGAATAATGACTGGTGGTGATAAAGGAAAACAACCTGAAGAAAGTAGGTGGGTCCGCAAGGCGCTGAAGAAAGAAACTAGTTTTGATCTGGAGTGCGCAAAGGAGACATTTATGGAAGCAAAGAAAATCTTTTTTGAGGCCTTTACCTCAGGAATTCAAAAACAGTCACCAAAAATTAGTGTGCCTACAGAGGTCGACCCCTCTATCCTTACCATCTACTTGGAAACTTGTATGAAACTATTGCGGGATAGCAAGGCTGTGAAAGGGCTATAGGAGTTGAAAAAAAGGTATGCCAGTAAGGATAATGCTCTTGATGGACCTCGTGTAGTCAGAAAGATTGGTAGGCATAAGGTCATAACAAGGCGCAAGATGAGGCTTACTGCACAAATAGGAGACTATGAGATGGACCAAGTTATTTTGGATTTGGGATCTGACGCAAACATGTTGCCTAAGAAGACCTTGGAGAGAATGGGGAGACCTGCACTGCAGTGGTCTTGTTATGAAACCAACTCATAAAAAGATAGAAAAGAAATATAAATTCCTTAGAATTTAGCCTCCTCGAGAGGGAAACCACCTTTACATTACACAAATGAACAAGTATTGGATGATACAAATGAAAAAATCTCCTTTCTATATATAGGAGTCTAAGGGGTCACAATATAATCAAAGCCGACCTAACAATAATAATATAAGGGCACAACAATAACAATAGTGGGTTTCTATGGTACACAACAATAACAATATGGTGACAATAGGGGCACAACAATAGCAATAAGGGCTACAATGACAATAGTAATGGGGGAATAACTAGTATTATAGGGACCTAACATTCCCCTCTCCTTCAAAAAAGTGTTTTCCTCAATGCTTGAGTAGTTCTGGATGCTTCTATATAAAATTCTTATCCTCCCATTTGGAATCTTTAGTGGGTAAGTTCTTCCACTTGATCGATTTCACAGCTATCGAGTTCTCATTTCTGTGACTGCTTCAGGTTCCAATATGATTTTTCCTTTCTCATCAAGTTCTGGCAATATTGTTTGAACTGGGATCTTGTCACCAATAACCTTCTTTAAGAATGAAACAAGGACAACTAGGTGCACTCAAGAAGCTTCATGAAGCTCCAATTCATATGCCATAGTGCTAATCTTTTGCAACACCTTGTATGGACCATAATAATTTCGTGATACTTTATTATCCTTCTTAGCTTTCTTGAGGGACATTTTTTTATATGGTTGTAGTCGTATAAATACCCAATCACATATATCAAAACTTCTTTTGCTGCAAAGTTGATCTGTTAGTTGTTTCATTCTATTATGTGCCAAAGTTAGGTTATCCTTTAAGAGTTGGAGAAATTGTTGTTGATGCTCGATGTGTTCTTCCACTACTTGAACCTTAAAATTTTCTCTTAAATATTATGCGATGGATGGTGGGTGATATCCATAAAGTTCCATAATGGGGTAATTTTTGTTGCAATATTGAAGGAAGTGTTATACCACCATTTATCCAAAGGAAACCATTTGACCCATTGTGTCCATTTATCAGATACAAAGCAATGAATATATCCTTCCAAACATTTATTTACTATCTCAGTTTTCCCATCAGATTAAGGATGATAAGATGAGCTATGAGCTAACTGAGTACCAAGAAAAGGAAATAATTTTGTCCACAAAATTCCAGTAAAAATGGGATCTCTGTTGCTTACAATAATCTTTGGGTTTCCATGTAGCTTTTGAATTGTTTCCATAAATGCAGTAGAAATTGTATTGTATTTAAATGGATGAGATAATGCACAAAAGTGTGCATAATTGGTAATTCCATCAACTACCACCATGATGACACACTTTCCTTTTGACTTGGGTAAACCTACGATGAAATCCACTGAAACATCCTCCCAACATTGAATTGGAATGGATAAAGGTTGTAATAGACTAGGGGTCTTAATTGTTTCAACTTTATTTTGTTGGAAAACCAAACATTCCACCACAAAATTTTGAATATCAGATTTAAGGCCTTCCCAAAAAACTCCTATTTAACCATGTGGTAAATTTTAAAAATCCTGAGTGCCCTCCTAAGGTCGAGTTTTGGAATTCCATAAGAATATTTTGTTTAAGTTGGGAATTATGACATAGTTATAAGCGATCTTTGTACCATAATGAATCATTTTTCCACCTAAATGTATCAGATGTACTGGGATCTTGTTGTAACTTTTGAATGAGTGCCCACACTTCTTCATCATTCTTCTATTCATCCCTTGCTTTGTTTAGCTAATCTGGTTGGATAATAGAAATGGCACAAAGCAATGCTTCCACATCCTCATCCTTTCTTGAGAGTGCATCTGCCACAACATTTTTCTTCCCTTTTTTGTATATGATTTCAAATTCATAACCCAACATCTTTTCGACTCATTTTTGTTGCTCTTTTGAAGATAATCTTTGTTCTAAAAAGTATGTAATGCTATCATGATCCATTTTTACCTTCAAGTGTATACCCATTACGTAGGATTTCCATTTATTAAGTGCATGTAGTATTGCCAACATTTCCTTCTCATAAAGAGCTTTGTGTAAAGACTTTCCTTTCATTGGACGATTTTCAAAAGCAATGGGTCTTTCTTCTTGCATTAAAACAACATCAATTCCATTTCTTGATGCTTCACATTCCACAATAAAGGTTTTTGTGAAGTCCGACATAGCTAAGACAAGTGCATCACACAAGGGCCTCTTTAAGATGTTTAAAGGCCTTATTTGCTTCTCAAGTCCATAAAAATGCATATTTTTTCAATAATGTTGTTAGGGCATTGCTATTATCCCATAATTTTTAACAAACTTGTGATAATACCCTGTCAATTCGAGAAATCCTCACAGATGCTTTATGGATGTTGATATCTGTAGTATCAATGTTACGGGATCCTTGTCATCAAACTTCCTCATATCGATATTTGGAACATCGTGGGTCTTCAATCCAACATTAGAGTCTATGAAATCATGATTAACATTTATTTTGTTCTCATCATGACATTCCATTACTACCCTTTCACCATTAGTAAGCATTTCTTGTAGCAACGTATTCAAATATATCTTCAAATCTTCCATCTTAGCATCCATGCCATTCATATTAGCTTCCATTCCATCCATATTAGCTTCCACACCATCCATCTTTGCTTGCACGCCATTCATATTAGCTTCCACGCCATTCATCTTAGCTTCGGTTACATTTTGTGAGAGTGAAATTTATTGCACTTGGTCTCGTAATTTTGATATATCATGTTGCATTTCTTCCTCTTCTTCATGAGTCATGCTAGAGCTTTTATAATTCTTACTAGGTGTTTCCATTTTCTTTCTTCAGGGCATCAATTAATGATAATTATGCTTCACTATGCCCTTTCAACTTCAACCTAATTTTTCAACCCAAACTTATGCAAAATTTAAAAAATACTACACACCTTTTTTTTCGCTTTGTAGAAGATCAATATTGAATCTATTGTATCTCTATAATTATGGATCTCCAAGGTCTAAAATTGCTACCTTCGGTAGACCTATGAGTCCTCTTTCCAATGCCACCAGTCTGATCAAAATTGGATTCTCCAAGAAAGAGTTATTCCCAATCTTCCACAATGACCAGATTATATAATTTTTCAGTAGAGTGAACTTGTAAGATGTGCCACATGTCCTTGTTTCGACCTTCGAGTCTGAAAGAGATACACAAAAAACTATTGTCCCTCCTATTTCTGTAACTTCTTACGAAATTTGAATACGATGGTGAGAAATAATGTTATGACAATTTTCCCATGGTCCCCTATTTGTAATGTAATTCGAGAGTCTGCGAAAACCCTAACTTCCTCAGATCATATCTCTGAAAATATAGTGAGACAAAATATGAAATTCGGTCCCGAGGTTTAGAACGATTTCAGCTCCAATGGTTTTTTTTTTAACTTCTGAAATGTTGCAGAAAAATGTTATAGCGCAAATGCCATGATGACCTGTTTGGAGCAGCAAAACCCTAGAATCCAAAGCTCTGATACCAAATGTTATGAAACTAGCTCACAAAAATTAGAAAAGAACGATAAACGCCTTAGAATTCAGCCTCTTCGAGGGGATAACCTCCTTTAAATTACACAAATGAGTAATTCTTGGATGATATAAATGAAAAAACCTCCTTTATATATATAGGAGTCTAAGGTGTCACAATATAATCAAAGCCAACCTAACAATAATAATATAAGGGCACAACAATAACAATAGCGGGCTTTTATGGGGCACAATAATAACAATATGGGGACAATAGGGGCACAACAATAAAAATAAGGGCTAAAATGGCAATAGTAATGGTAGAATCACTAGTATTATGGGGACCTAACATGTCTCCGATTCAAATGAGGATGGAAAATGTGGAGAAGATTATGCCTATGGGATGATTGCAGGGAGTTACCATTGATATAGAGGGTGCGAGTGCACTGGCGGATTTTGAAGTGATAGAGATCATCGATGACAAAAATCCATACCCTGCACTCCTGGGGATTGATTAGGATATTGATATGAATGGGGTCATCAATTTGAAGAAACGGACAATGTCGTTTGAAAGGAAATCACTCCACAATGTAGTGCCATTAGACCTTGCAGAAGGACCACACTATACTGAACCAGTCCATGACTATGAATAATGTGATGATGATTTGGATCAAATCTACAAAATAATGGTGCCAGACCAAGGTTGGACTAATTCAACAGCTAATGGACGGATTGTGTGTGACCGAAAAATCTCTTGTACATTAGATTCAGATGAAGAGTTGGAACATTGGAAGAATAGGTTGCATGAAGATTCTAGGCTGCATTGCAACATGATGACTAAATCACTATGTTGTGTGTGTTCGAAGGTAAGAAATTTAACTTATTATGATGGTTTAACTCATGTCAATAAATCTTTTTATGCTTTTGAAAGAGAAGTCCCACAGGATCATCTCTTTCAAGCGCGGGATTTGGCGCTGCATGTTATGCCCACATAGTGGTGGGGTACACACAAAGACAACTTTGATGAATGTCACGATGATAGGAGAATGATGAGGTTGCAATTTGGTTGCCAAAAATTTCAGCTGACTGAGAAATATGATGGGAGGAATGATCCACGTTTTCACTTAGCAAAGTGGACCAAAGTTTATGGACTAGAACCACAGCTAGAGTGGGTCCACTTATTCTGTCACACTCTGGGTGTAATCTGTATGAATTAGTACCTAGAAAAGGAGCTCCACCATGGTACCGTGGAGTGGGATATATTAAGGGAAGGATTTTTAATCACCTTCAGTTTTGAAGATGGGTTCGAAAGCATTGATGAAGCTCTACATGAGGTTAAAGAAGCGATCCTCAGAATTGCACAAGATCCGTTGGAATTAGTTCAACTAGATTGGAGCACTGAGCTGTGCCATGCGCTAGAATGCTACAATTTGACTGCTAACGGGGAGGATGAGGATCCAAGGAATATTAACATCTGAGAGGTAGAAGGCCATTGCCGAGTTGAATGTCCAGAGATAGAAAATCCATATATCAATGTGCCACTGAAAAGTAGGAAAGTGAATATTGGTGCTGAAGCGTAGCCAAAATTTGCAAATATTGGGGATTATTGGGATGATGCCATGGTAGACAAAGTTGTTGAGTTTCTCTGCGAATGTCATGATTTGTTTCCTACAAAATTTTCGGACCTAGAAGGTATCATAGGAGACTTGGGTGTGATGAAAATTACCTTGAAGTCGAACGTGAAGCCAATAAATGAGAGGCCATATTCCCCTAATCCCAAATACAAAGAAAAATTCTACTTGGAGTTGCTTAAGATGCTTGAGGAAGGAATTATTGAACTAGTGGAGGAATCTAATTGGGTGAGCCCAATGGTAGTCCAAGAAAAGAAATAGAAGGGAGAGAAACAAATTTGTTTATATCTTAGGAAGCTTAATGGTGCCTGTGTCCATGACCCCTTTCCGACACCGTTCACAAATGAGGTACTGGATAACGTTGGAGGGAAGGAGGCCTATTCATTCACTGATGGGTTCTTTGGGTACAATGATATTAAGATCTCACTAGAGGATAAGAGAAAAACAACCTTCATGACAGAATGGGGTTGTTTTCAGTATACGGTGATGTCGTTTGGACTCAAGAATGCACCGAAGATCTTCTCTTGCATAGTCTTCGCAACGTTCAAAGAATTTATTTTGATGATTGGAGAATGTTCGGGTTAGTAAAGAACCATGTAGTGAGTCTACACTTAGTGTTGGATATGTATCGAATGTATCAAATCGCATTGAACTTGAATAAGTGTTTGTTTTGTGTCCCCTTTGGGATTTTACTTGGTCATGTGGTATGCATGCAAGGACTAATGGTGAATCAATTTGGAGGCCCCAAGAAGTGTTAAACAACTGTGCGCAATGCTAGGCCCTATTGGATCTTATCAAAAGTTCATCAAGGCTTATGCTCAAATTAATGCACCTATGGAGAAATTGTTGAAAAAGGACACTACATTCTGTTGGGATGAAGAATGTCTGCACAATCTAGATGTATTGAGAGAAAATATGGTCACCGCACTGATCTTGGTCTTCTGGGATTGGAAAAAGCAATTCCATGTGTACGTTGATGCCTTGTGTATTGCATTAGGAGCAGTGTTGAAACAGGTTGGTGAAGGGGAGATGGATCATCCTATCGCATTTGCAAGAAAAAAAACTTCAAAGGCAGTAAGAATTACTCAAAAAAATAGCATGAAGGATTGGCCATGGTGTATGCCCTCCAGAAGTTCAGACACTATCTGTTGGGTGGACACTTCAAGATGTACACAAACGATTTTTCATTAAAGTACCTAGTCAATAATACTGTGTTGGGGGAAAGATATGTCGATGGCTGCTGTTCTTTCAAGAATATGACTTTGAGGTAATTGTGAAGCTAGGAAGGTTGAATGCAGGACCTGACCATTTGTCGCGCATTGAGATAGGGGAGGAGCCTACTAATTTGGAGGAAGGGTTGCTCGATGTGCAACTCTTCATGGTGCGCATAACAGATAACTATTTTGAAGATATTATCCACTTTTTGACTACAGGGACGACTCCGGAAGGATACACCAATCAACAGAAGAAAGAATTGTTAGTATGCGTAGTGGATTTCTCAGTAATTGTAGGACATTTATATAAGATGGGTTCAGACGAGACTCTCGATGATATGTGCCCGTTTTCAAAAGAAACAACATCCTTGTTAAAGCTCATGATGGAGCTGCGGGAGGGAATTATATAGGAAAAGCGACAACAAAGAATTTTTTTTGGGTAGGGTTGTGGTGGCCTACATTACATAAGGATAATAAAGCATATTGTAGGGCATGCGAGGCATGTTAGAGAATTGGTAGACCATTGCAGAGGGATGAGCTTCCATTGAATCCACAGGTGTCATTCAAACCATTTGAGAAATGGGCAATTGATTTTGTGGGACCAATTCAACCCCCAGGCAAGAAAACACGTGTGCACTATATCATCACCGTGATAGAATATCTGACCAGATGGGTGGAGGCACAACTGATGAATCATTTTATTGGGGCCATGACAACAAAGTTCTTGTTTGAATATGTGCTAACCAGGTTTGGCTACCTAAAAATCTTGATGAGCGATCGTGGTACTCACTTGCATAATGAAATGATCAACGCACTAACATAAGAGTTCCAGGTGTATCATTGAAAGAGTATGCCATATCATCCTCAATCGAATGAAACAATTGAGGACTTCAATGAGATTTTGGAGAATGCGCTCACAAAGATTTTCGAAATGATTGGGACGTGTGCATGCTAGTAGTATTGTGGGCATATAGGACTACTTGCAAAAAACTAACAGGTCAAACACCTTTTCGGTTGGTCTATGGAGTTTAAGTTGTGATGCCCATGGAATATATCGTGCCTAGTCCATGCATAACAACTTTCACAAGAATGGTGGACTGTGGAGCCTTAGAAGAGTGTCTCACACAGCTAGAAGAACTCGAGGAAGATAGATTCTTGGTTGGATTCCATCAGCAAGTCCAGAAGGAATGTGAAAAGGCTTGGCACGATTGCCACCTCAAGATGCACATCTTCAAGGTAAATTATTTGGTGTTATTATATGATAGTAAGTTTGCTAAGTTTTCAGGAAAGTTCCAGATGCACTGGTTGGGACCGTATGTCATTAAAGAAATCATAGATGGGGGCATGGTTCCACTCACGAAGCTGAATTGAGAATATTTCCCAGGAAAGGTGAGTCGAAGCCGGTTGAAACCATATGTAGGAGACCCGACTCAATGACTACACGAAGGTAGGACAACCTTAGTGCTCCAGGCATTTACGAGGAAGCACATGACTATAAATTACACTACCCGGTTGTGGGAACTACGCGACAGAGTGGCTGTGCGAAAAAGGGTGATGTCTCAATACCAGACACTGCACAAAGGGAGTTGTGCTATGAAAGGTGATACCGCACAACACAGCCAAAAAGTGACTGTTAGAGCCATTGTTCATGATTTGACAGCTCGGAGATGGTTAAGAGGAGTGGACGGATGATATTTAAGGCTAAAATATTTGAAGATCTGCTACCAAATCAACATTTACTGATGAATTTTGGGGGGAATGGTTAGATTTGAATTCAAAATAACCTATAAATTATGCGTGCCAGTCCAGTAGAGAACACTTTGCACCCTTAGAATTTTTGAGTCATGCTGTCCGTCGCTTATGAATCCGCAATTTTTCATAGATTTTGTTGGAAGCTCTGTGTTTGATACTCTACCTGAGGAAACCCAACAATTCATTCGCAGCACTATGTGAGGACCAAGTGAGACTGCAAGCACCGAAGGAACTGTTGCCTCCGAATGAGCCACTCGAGAGGTAGTGAGCATGGAGGATCCTACTCCTATGCCTATGGCGCCGAGGTTGCCTAGCCCAAAGCCCACTAAAACACCTTTGGATCTCGTTACATTGACAAAGGGTGATATCGACGAGATCGGGGAAAAATTGCGCAACACTACCTCCAAACTGTTGCAGCAATTTGAGCCGCAGTATATGTAGTCTTTGGGAATTTTTCAGAAGGATTTGCATGAACTGTAGATCCAGAATAGCAGGATATAGGTGGGTGGAGGATAGGTGAATGCTACATAAATGAGCTTGGCACCGGGGACAAGCCAGGCTACAGAGCTGGTTAGAATCGTGGATCTCAAGACAGTCACATTCCAAGAAGGGTCCCTGAGCGTAGATACAACCGATGATAAGATCATTGTTAGCACCTTAAAGAACATCGACCTCAACATTGCAGTGCTCCCCAACGAATATCTTCATGCACTGCAAACATGCGTGACAGTGGAATTGAGAGCACAAAAGTAGCACACTCTCATCTTAATAAGTGAGTATAGGGTGAATAATGAACAAATGTTCACTGAGAAGATGGAGGCCATAAAGGCAAAGAATATGATCAAGGTGCAGAGCGCCCAACTGGTGGTCGCGGTTGCAGAGGAATGCAGGATAGTGCCGAAGTTTCACATACCTAAGGAGGCACCACTAGAAGAAACGATCTAGAAGCTAGTTGTGGGCATCCGTGATGCAAAGGAAGAGGTGGCAAGAGTTCAGTTTGAACTCAATATGAAAATCATGGAGCTAGAACTTAAGTCACGGCCTTGGACTCCACCAGAAGTTAGGGAACAATGCAAAGTTGCCGTCAAGGAAGGGATAGCTACTGCGGATGCCGTGGTTGTGCACTGCACAACTTTGTTTCAGAAGGCCATGGAGCTGGTGACAACCCTGCAGGAAGATCCCAATCTATAGAGATCCACAAGCTTCAGAAGTAGTAAGATGACGTGAGGGAAATGGCGTGCTTAGTGGCTACAGTGCAACGCCTCACTAAGTTGCAGGAGGGGAAGCAAATCCTTACAGAAGTGGAAGCAGGACGAAAAAAAGAGGCAATTCTTAAGGTGTGGTTGGGTCATTGGTTGGATGAAGCTCACCTAGTCTCAGCCAAAATACAAGAAAAGCTGGTGAACTTGCAGCTTACACAGTAAAAGATCAAGCTAGCCAACGAAGGACAAGCCACAAAGCAGCTAGTGGAGCAAGTGAAGCAGGCAGTCACGCAGAGCATGACTAAAGTGACAGTTGTGCTAGTGGAGTTGGAAGATCTTCGCAGTAAGATCACCGCGCCAGTTGAGTGGCTCGAGGGTGAGTCATGAACTTTGTGTTGGGGGGCTATTGCGATGGGGTCCCCTAGGTTAGTTTTGGGGGAAAAGCCCAAGTTTTGATGTAAAAATATGTAAAGTCTCTGTAAATTGTGGTCGTGGAGCATGTAGCTAGTTAAGAGTCAAAGAGGGTTTTTACCCTTCTTTATGTAAACTTGAGTAGGTTTTTGAAGATCTACCCATGATCCGTGGACCATGGGATTGTATAAATAGGTGTTTCTTAGAGAGTCTAATACAGATAATAGAGATCTAAGTTTGTCTATGGGTACAACAGAAGAAGTCTAGCGCAAAAGAGTAATTCTTAGAGGGGGAAAAGGCTCTGCAAATGAGTGCGCCTAGGCCTAGAGTAGAGTCCGCAGCTAAGTGTGTGGACCCCTGTAGTTGAGTTCACAAGGAGGTTTTGAGTCTGTAAACCTTACTAAATATCAATAAAGAATATTGTTGCTGAAATTCCCATGTTTATCTCTTTACTTATGTTATGTATGAATGTGATATATGCTGTGGCGAATTGATATATTTATGACATAATAATGTATTAATGCATGAATTTACTTTATCTATCTTATTATCTGAACGTAATTAATGTTAAGTGATTATGAAAGGATCATAATGCTTGTTGTTAAAATTATTGAACACTTAGGTAGATCTGAGTAACTACTGATCTAAGGGCAATCTAGGGTGTGGGTAAATAGCTAATGGGCTTGTTTAAGGTATTAAAAATCTAGTCGTAGGCCTTTGTGGAGGCCTAAAGGCCAATTAAAGTAAGTTACAACGATAATCCATAAAGGCTTATAGATCTGTGCAGAGGGAAATATAGGTGACAAAAGGACATCACACTGATCTTTGGGTGCAGAAACTTGGTTCCAGGATCCCCCCATACTACTTTGGGTGAGACTTCAGTCCGTGCACCATGGATTTCTACCAAAAGGGCCTTTAGTGCAGGGTTTTGTTTGTCACGACTAGAACCTGGGTCAGGACCTCCCAAGCCAATAGTATGGAAGTTTCTCTCTAGCAACAATCCCTTTGATGAAAGGATTTCATTCCTTGGTTGACCCTTTCAAGGAAATTCTCACCATCAAATAATCTAAAACAATATCTCTAATGGAAACAAGCTTGTATCAAACGTAATGTAATATTGTCTAATACGACTGCACTGCTTCTCCATCCAACATCTTGGTGCTCTTCAACTTGTCCTTCAATACCAATATGTACTGCTCGTTCTTATTTTGGAAAAAATGTTGAAGAGATTTCCACATGTCATTGACACTTCTCTTCCCCCATCTATGAGGTATCAAATGATCCTTGACACCATATAGGATGATCAAATTCCCCTTCCTATCCAAATCCTCATTCACTTCCAACTACTTAGGCCCAATTCATTTCTTAATTTCCTTGTCATAAAAACAATAAAACTTATTGAGCATCAAGACCAACTTGATCCTTTCCTTCCACAGACTATAGTAAAACATCCCATCCAACCTATCTATCATATCATAGACTCGTGGATGACTTCTATATTACTCTTATTCCTTCAACAATCATGGAACTAACTCCCTCTTTAAGTTATACTCTATGTTATGAAACCTTTGATTCAATGGCCCCTCAAAGTAGCTTTGATACCATGTTCAATTTCCACGAAACTTGAAAATATAGGATGGGTTTTAGACACTCAAACACAAGCACACCCAAATAACACAATAATATTAATTTTTACAATAAAAAAAAACAGTGAATCAACTTGTACACAAGACAATTTTTCAACCGAACTTCGATATATTACCAATATTTAATACAACACCCTAAGTAACTCCTACCAAGGATAATGGCCCTTTATACAAGACACCTAGGGCTTGGCATCAACAAAAGGTATGATAATCAATTTGTCGTAACAAGATAAACTGACTTACTTGATAAAATAGCGTGCTCCTCGGCTTCTTTCATTCCACATACCCTAAGCACATTTAGTGGTCCATTTCCTTCCAATCTGCATCTCCTCAATATTCCTCTATTAGTTGAAACAACTCATTTAGTTCACTAAACTTAGGCCCAAACAATTATTCCCTGTAGTTTCTTCCTTTGTCCTTCAATATCAACAACACACAGGGTGTTCAATCTTCCCACTACTTTCAACATTTCTTCTTCACAAAAGACAAGTCTTATGGATATGAAGGATGCCCTCTTTGCATTGAAAAATAACTTTGTAACTTTGTTGAACTTGGTTTGATTCACTAACCGTCTTGGTTAGCCTTTAGTCATTTAAAATCCAACTCCTTAGCCTCCAATAATTTCGCCTCTCCTATCAGTCTCATAGTCCTTCACAAGGATTAAACTTAGGGTACAATAGGAAGATACATAACAACCCTCCAACTATACATGAATTTCCCAACCAAATATGTCCTAAATGGACAAAAAACCTAGCAAAACGATGAACTGGAGAAGGATATGCATACCTTAGAAAGTACCCTTCTTTCTTCTTTCCAAAACATTTCGACCTGTGCACTTACTTCTAAAATTTCGGACCTCTACTTAGGGAACCATATGACATCACAATCCTACTCTTTCCTTGGTTGAATATTCCTTCTAGACCTTTGCAATTCTCTTGCTTGAGACCTTGCCTTTTGTGATGCGACTTTAGATGTCTTCACCCTTGATTTTAAGTATACTTAAAGACAAAGTGATGCCCAAATATACTCTTAATAAGGTTCAGACATTCCTGTACCAAATAGACATAATGTGGCCCCTATCACAAATAATTACCATCCTTAATCATGTAGAGAACTGCTTTTTACACTACCAACAAACTCCTCTAACTCTCCTTGCCCCTTCTACTATTTAGACAGGCTCCTGTAGAGGCTAAAGCTCCTTTAGCTCAGACTTCCTTCTTATTTTGATGAATTCTCACTTGTGATTAATGTGATCTAGGTGCAACCAACACCCTCCAAAATAAACATCTTCAAGTCTAGCCAACCTATACCTTATGTATATTATCCCTCCACAAAAAATAAAAAATTAATTTCTCTCTTAATAACTTCTACAACAGTTTCATTAGCTACCTCTTGTTACAATAAGCATGCCACACATGCAACAATGGTCCAACCTCCAAAACCATCCTTGGTTTTGCACCCACAACTTTTGGCGCAAAACCCATTTCTTGGGTACCTAACCCACAACATTAGAGGAAATTTTAGCCTAAAAGTGGTTGTGTAATGGAAAATAATAAAATAAAGTTATGATTTTTTAATGGAAAGAAGAAAACTACTTTTTGAAATTATATTTTTGGCTTATCTCCTTACAGGTATACTCTAATTTCAATTGTGGGCACTCATTGGATCCATAATTAAATTCCAAAGACAATGAGTACCCATTCAGCATACATTTGAGAAGGCCCACATTGATAAAAAATGAAGATACATTATAAAAGCATGTTCAACATGTTTTTTAAGGTATATTCATTTTTTTATCCATGCGGGTCTTCTAGAAAGTACGCATAATGGGTACTCATTCGTTGTGGAATTTAGTTTCACATCCAATGAGTGTCTACATTTGAAATTTGTGTAAACTTGTAAGGAGATAGGCCAAAAATACAATTAAAGAAAAGTATTTTTTCTTATTTTCCCTCCTAAATTCTTAAATGTGCATCTTTCTAAATTCAAAGGATTTTGATTGGTTTAAATATTATGACGTGGAAATTACATGAAAATTTCATGGGCACTTTTAGGATGAAATTTTCTCTAATGGGAGATTTTTTGGCACTAACTCGCGCAAGCCCAGTACCCAAGGTTGTGGAGTACCTCCCAAGTTACAAAATTCAACACTCCCTATTAGCGAGGGAGGTATTTCCACTAGTAGGAAGTATCTCATCACCATCATTGTTGTTTGTGACACTAGCGCAAGTTCTAGCGCTCACCACTACAACATTCCCTGAAGAAGGAATTATGATTGTCTCTTTAGTGTCTCTTCCATAATAAGCCTCCTACTTCTTCTTCTCCTAAAATGCTTCTAGGCCATCCGAAGGTTAATTCTTTCTAGTTTTAGAAGCCCCCTTGCTCCCACTAACATCACTTTCTTCTTGGGCTGCACATTTTCCCTCCAAACTTGCAAAATCCCATTATAATTTGGCTCTCTCTAATCCTCAATAACCTACACCTGTGTTTATTTCTCATGATCTATAGGATATCCTATTAGTCATTATAGACCATTCTCCCTAACTCTAATGACCACTCCATTAGAGTTAGAGCCTTTGGGCTCGAGTTTCACTTTTCAATCTTGGAAAGTCACATCAACCCCTTATGCTCGATCACTAAGATAGAGAATCCATTATATCTGAGCTCTATTACAAACAATACATACTGAACTTGCATCATTTAACCGAACTCCATATTGAATAACATGGTAGTTGATCCTCTAATCTCCATCTAAATATTGTTGCCCAACATCATGTGCAACTGCGAGTCCAACTCAGTTACAGTCTCGAACACATCATGTGAACTTGCTATATTCATCAATGCACCAATATCCACATACGATCTAGTCTCGTTGATGGAACCCTCTAGGAAATGAGATACTAAAGTAAAATCCTCACTCTTTGACCTCTTGGAGAGTTCATATATCTCTAAAGAGGTGGCAACATATTCTACCTCCTTCCCCTTCGTTTTCTCATTATATATATGCTTATTCTTCAGAAAATTCGTCTAATAATGACCATACTCACCGTAGCTAAAACACTTCATCCTTCTCAAGTCCTTGTTTTGATTGCCTTCCATTATCCCTGCAAGATCCATGTTATCATTTAAATACTTCTTCGTATGAATATCCTCGTCTCACAATTCCTGTTGAATAAATTCATCTCATAACCTATTCCAGTTTAGCAAATTCTCTAACAAATATCACTTTGATGAAGGGACTCCATTCCTTAGTGAGCCCTTTCAAATCAATCCTCCCTGTATTAGAATTTGAAATAGACTCTCTAATGGCAGTAAGATCATCTAAAACCTAATACAATCTTGTGAGATACAATGCCACTTCGTCTACATCCAACATCTTGGGGCTCTTTAACTTGTCCTTAAATACTAGTAGTCAACTCTCATTCATGTTCTCGAACAGATCTTCAAGAGCTTTCTACATCACATGGGCACTAATCTTCCTCGATAGATGAGGTATCAAATGGTCCTTAACACAATCTAGGATGATCAACTTGTCCTTCCTATCCAACTCCTAAAGGTCTTTTGGTTTCTTAATTTCGTCTGTAGAAAAATGAGAGCTTGATGAGAACAAGTCTCAATTCTATATACCCTGAAATCATTGGGGACATGAACACAAAAAAGAGAAAGAGAAGATCGTTATCATACCACAGGTCTAGATTTATGAAGGAAAGAAATGAAATACATATTCAATCCCACACATAGAGATATAGTGAAATAGAGCTTCAGTTAATAAATAGAAACTATTGAAAATTGTTTACATACATAAGAGAAACAACCTAGATCAGGCCATGGTATCTTATCTCTGAGAAGAGATTTAATGACTATATGTCTTCTGAAGTATGTTACAATGAGTCTCATACGTGTATTTTTATTGAGAAACAATGGAAAACCCAAAACATCCAAAAACCTAACCCTAAGAGATGAAGAACCAAAATTTTCTGCACATTGTTGAGATTAGTTAGAATGACAACTTCCAGGGGTAATTTGGATATATGATCTGTATTTGGCGCAAATGATACCTCATTATAAATTTTTATCTAAGGAAAAAAAATCTCGAAAGACATTTCCCTATGGGCCATGGGCTTGGTGTGCTTTCCAAAATATGTCATTAAGTGACTTAGAATGGCTCTAGAACTTCAAGCCCCAAAAAACTGCCAAAAATAGAAAGTTATGATAGAATTAAGGAGACTAAAGGGAAACAATGTTGGGGTTTATTTGGAATAGTTGGGTGGCCACCAATATCCACCTCGATGATATTGACATAATTATATATTCTAATTGGATGAAAACAATGGACAAATTCATTCTAAGCATGAAAAAGGATTTTTTAATAATCTCCTATGAGGGAGGATAACATTATAGAATTTCATAATGGATTATGCATAGAATATATGTGATTAGAAAATATAGACCATATAAAAAATTAATACAATCCAAGATATAGAAAAATCGCAATAAAAAGTGAAAATTAAATATGTCAAGAGAACCTGTATCAACATAGATGAAGAATTTGTGCATACCTAAAGTTTATACAATCAAGATATGGAAATTCAAAGTTTTCAATAATAGACAAAAGAATTACAATAACAAATTAACAATAAAAATGTTTACAAAAGAGGTATTGGAGACATAATAACAAATTTCAACCAAAGATGATAAAATGTCTTGTTTGAGAGATCATAGTAAAGCTATACTGACGGAAATGAAGAAGTTGAAGAAAGCGAGGAAGGAGTAAAAAAATTCATAAAACAATAATAATGTTATTCCATTTAGACAATCAATGTGGGAAAACATAACATAATTACCATTGACGTTTTATCAATGGAAGGCTCTCAAAAAGTTGATATTAAATGGAATGTCACCTCAATAGAAAGGATCAAAACTAAAAGCTAAAGTTTTATCTCTAATGAAGTTTTATTAGAGATAAAGAAATTTCCAACATGGGGAGGGTAGAATTTTTAAGGTACTCTATTTATTTCTTCCTATGATCCTCCTTATTCCAAGTTTTATTTTTGATTTAATTTCCAACTAAATCAATTTTCCAACATGGGGAGGGTATAATTTTTAAGGTACTCTATTTATTTCTTCCTATGATCCTCCTTATTCCAAGTTGTATTTTTGATTTAATTTCCTTGGTTTCAAATCATCATTTTCCCTTAATGTAACTTTACCTAGTTTTCATTCCTTACTTATATTTATTTGTTATTATTTATTTTTAATGATTCCAA
>APFE031329233.1:20138-34824 GCA_000404065.3 Pinus taeda
GAGGAAGAATCTAGCTGGCAGAGGAGAGCAACCTTAGCTCAAGAGTCCCCTCTCTAAAAACCCTCTACCTCACCAAACTCACTATAGCTTCGTAGTCACCGCTTTGACATCATATCATCCATCCCCTAATAGGGTTCCAAAAAAAGTCCCTTCTTCCATGGCCTGCCCCTTCTTTTATAAGAGTTCCCATAGATGACACTTGGCATGTCATGCATAATTATAATATATATTTTTTTTATAACTTGATTATTCACCTACCCATGTGTCACTCTCTCATCAAGGGTCACCCAAAATTATTTACTTAACTTTTTATTTAAGACTAATATTTTCCTCACCTCACAAGATTCCTATTTCTTCTCCTAGTTGTCTCTTTATTCCCCCCTTTATTCCTTAAATTGTGTTTTATTACTTGGAATCAATTAATGAGTCAAGATTTTATCCCCAATCTACTTCCTAAATTAACTCAGGTTATCTCTTAGAAGGATATTCTTATGTTGGTTGATGCCACATGGAGCTTCTCTACATTTCTCTAAATTTAATTTTTCTTATTTTAATTCACCTTCCTCTTTTCTTAATTAAGTTTAATTGGTTTAGGATTAATCTTTATCCTTACAATATGTTTGTCTTCCCCTTTTATCTAATTAAACCACCTGATCTACCTAGAATTTTCCAACATGGGGAGGGTAGAATTTTTAAGGTACTCCATTTATTTCTTCCTATGATCCTCCTTATTCCAAGTTTTATTTTTGATTTAATTTCCTTGGTTTTCAATCATCATTTTCCCTTAATGTAACTTTACCTAGCTTTCCCTCCTTACTTATATTTATTTGTTATTATTTATTTTTAATGATTCCAAGGGTGCCAAGTTTGGTTGTGCCCTTCAAGAACTTCCCTAGAAGTTCCAAGGGTGCCACACCTAACAGTTTAATTGTGATGCCAAGGGTGCCAAGTTGGTCGTGCCCTTCAAGAACTTCCCTAGAAGTTCCAAGAGTGCCACACCTAACAGTTTAATTGTGATGCCAAGGGTGCCAAGTTGGTTGTGCCCTTCAAGAATTTCCCTAGAAGTTCCAAGGGTGCCACACCTAACAGTTTAATTGTGATGCCAAGGGTGCCAAGTTTGGTTGTGCCCTTCAAGAACTTCCCTAGAAGTTCCAAGGGTGCCACACCTAACAGTTTAATTGTGATGCCAAGGGTGCCAAGTTGGTCGCGCCCTTCAAGAATTTCCTTGAAATCCCAAGGGTGCCACACCACTGTCAATCAAAGGATGTTGTTACACTAATAAATACAAAAGTATAAGATATCATCATAATAGGTTATGTAAATAAAAAAAATTAAAACATAGATTAATAAAGATCAAATTATTATGGTACCATATTAATACAAAAAAAATAGAAACCAGAGTACCCTAGAATCGATATGCTAATAGTCCAAGGTGTCTAACTAGATTCAATCTTGCATGTCGAAGCATTCAAATATCAATGCACCTCAAATTCAACAACAAAGAAGAGAAAATTTAAAATATTATCATTAAAGAGTACTAAAAGGAATTCACATTGGATGGATTCATCATTTTTTAATGCAATATAATTGTCCATGGTTTCAAAGATCTCATCATCTTATGTGCTGAACCTCATCAATTAGTTGAAAGAAAAAATAGGATGGTTCATTTTTTTAATAAGATGTTTTTGTTCGCATGCTTTTAGGACAAACAATTTTTAAGGGAGGGAGGGAGAATTGTAATTCGTTGGGTATATTACAACTAGGATTAAAATATAGTCATTGTTATGCAATACATAATAACTATGTAATAATTGTCATAAATCCATTACTTTGTATTCTTTAATGTGTAATAATGATAATTCATGTCCTTTTCCAAGGACATGACTTGTCACTCAGTACATGTATTTATACATGTTTATTTTACCTAGAGAATCACAACTCAAAAATATATTATTATAATATTGTACTTTATAATTTTCATGATTTTCTCATAAGGTAAATTATTAGGTTCATATTAGTATTATTCTCTTAACTTGATTTGGTGGTATATTGATTTGAGATCTAACTTTATAAAATAAGTCATTCCATGTAGTTCATCTAATGGTGCATCAAATTCAGAATATAATATTTATCATTTTTGGTGATTATGATTAAATATTAATAGTGCACACACATCCTCCAAGCATTATATTTTCTTCTCATCATAACTAGTGGAGTTGAAAATAAACAAGTTGAATAATAGCTAGATCTAGCATGTCTTATACCATTTTCTCATCTCCCTCTTTTGTTGAAAAGGATAATTATAAGTACTTTTGTTAGGATAAGTAATTCCAAGTATAATTCAATTTGATTTTCATATTTCTACATAGAGGTATCCCTTCTTGGAAGACCTTATGGTGTTTTTCCAATGTTTTTTTTTTCATTTTTCTCAAATATTTTTATTTTCCTACTTCACTTCCATAGAACAAAGTCTAACCATGACTTCCCTGCTACCCTTTTTTAGGAGAATTTCCAATATATGAGAGGTGATGACTTGATATGGTGGAGATGTTAACCCTTTCAGTTCATGTTGAATTCCTTTTGATTCACATCTTATGAGTAATTCCTTATAGTTTATAGAAATTGTACCCAATTTTATCAACCATTAAATCCATTGAATAATACCTCATCTCTGCCAATGTGAATGACCTAATTTTGTATTTCTAAATTATGCTCTCCCATGCTAAGTTTAATATTGTTTCATTTTCCTCCACAGACAACACCTTATTTTTGCAACCCAAAACTAAAAATTTGTCACTAGATATATAAAATGGTTAAGGTATTTTTCTAATATTTTATTAATGAAGTTATGTGTGCTACTTGAATAAATAAGCAATATCATTATTTTATACTTAATGTATCCTAAAATCTCATGTGTTTGAGGTGTAAAACCTAGCATTGCATGAATAAATATTTTTCATATGTTTGAATCAATGTTGTGTAGAATTTATATATATTTTTCCTACTCTTTAAGTTCACAAATTTCCTCTAACATATTTTTTCATATGCCTCCATTTCCTCTTCATCATTATTTTCTGAAGTGAATAATAATTTTTTTACATAGTTATGCCCTTTTGACCATTTGCTATTACAACCAAATTGTAGTCTATTTTATCTTATTTCCTTCATTTCATTTTATGATATTTGAGTAGTTCTAGGTATAGTTTCCCTATGACCTCCAAATTAATCTCTTATTTATGCATATGTTCTAGTGGTATATTTGGGTGTACCCCTATCGTTGAACTAAATATAAATAGAATACTACATATTAACCATGACATTTTTAATATTTTTTAAGAAAATCTCATGTTTAATCTCTTCATGTAAGCTTCCAACGCATGTTCATGACTAAATCTATGTACATTTGTGGCAAATGCCTAAAATTTTGAATTAAAATATTCAACATCACGTAAGCACTTTAGTTTTTATAGCTAACTAAAGTGGTACCTTTGCTATAATTTTCCATATTGTGCTTCTAAGACTCTTGTATATAAACCCCAAGTATAATTCTAAAAATGGAGCTTCCTTCTAACCACCCGTTAATACAGTTGATAAAGTTTTTGTTTCAAAGAAAAAGTTGCTAAAAAAATCCTTCATTGGTTATCCATAATATTATGCAATTCAAAGTACTTATCTATTTGGATTAACCATGTAGAGACCTCTTTCCCATCGATATTTTTTAATTCAACCATGAAAATGTTGATACCTTTAAGAACCCATCTATAATTAACTCCACCGTTAGAGTTAAATCCTCCTCACATATGGTTAATACTAGCCCAACTATTGGACATGATTACTAAATTTATTTTCACAACTCCTTTTAATAACATTGTTAGTTTGAGTAAGCCTCTCACCTAGGATCTAAATGATCTTGGCCACCATCGTTGGGTCCATTTGTTCCATCTTTTCATCCATCTTCTTTTCCATCAATATTATTTCCATATGTCTATTTCTATCTATTGCATTTTCCTTTGTGGTTCTAACAAACCATTATTTTATCAAATTATCATTCAATTCGCTAAATTGTTTCTCTAATTTGGATAATTTCTTATCTATTTTTTCACTTTCTTCATGAGTCATGGTTGAGTTCGCTAGAGGACTCAATGGTGTATAATTTTTGTAACAGAATTTTATATGTGGGATAATGATAATGTTTACCTATAACTATATTTAACACAATTTTTTAATCCCACAAAATTAATATTCCAATGAAATTTATGTCAATTGTAAGTTACATATCTCAGAAACCATAATTTGGAGACTATCTTGTTAGGCAACCTTTCTCCTAACATGTCTCTAAAATTTAATCCCTTTTGAGCATGAATTTTTTTCATGGGGTATTTTTATATGTCTTCCTTGAAATTTCGTTGGTTTTATGTAATTTTGATGTGCGAATTGAAATTTATGATAACTTTCCCAAAACTTGTCAATTGCAAGCTCTTTCCAAAAAGTGAACTTATATAGAATGCCACATGTCCAATTTTTATAATATAATTCTAAAATTTGGATGAAATATACTATGATACATATTTTCCCAATTAAATTAATGGTACTAAAATTGAATATTTATAGAATCATATATTCCTACTTAACTTGGAACATTTATTTAAGACTATTTGTAGAACTAGTTAAAAACCATAAATTCTACATTATGTAACTTGAAAATTTGAAATAATCACAATAAAAAAAATACCACAAGTTTTATGATATATATTCTCACGTTTAAATATTTCTCTATCTATATGCCCCCAAAAAATGTTATGAGTGTTTTAATAAAAAGATATGTTTGGGTCTAGTTTTAGGACTATTTAAAAGCCCTAGTTTCCATAGCCTATAACTTTAAAAGTATAGTGAACAAAAACTTAAACTTTTTAACATTGGTACTTATTTATGTCTGCTAGTGCTCCCAACTATTCTCTATCTAAACTTCCTAAGAAAATGATATAGTGGAAATGTCAAGATGACTCATTTGAAGGAGATAAGCCCTAGAATCATATACTCTTAAACCAAATTTTATGAACCAAACTCCACAAATAGACTAAGAACATAAAGAGAAGTAGTTCCATACATTGAAAATTGTAAGGAGTGAATGAATAATAATACATATCAAGAAGGATTCCTCCTTTTATAATAAATACAATACGCATGATAAGATGTCTATAAAAATAAATCTCATTTATGATAAATATGAGATAAAGTAAGCACGACATAACCTACCACTAAATCAACCAAAAATAATAAAGAGCACAAATTACAATTTTAAGATGAATAATATAATATTTTTATTAACAAAAAGAAACTATCATGACCCTTAACTTTATTATTATTGTTATATTACAATCCTAGATTCATATTAAATCCCGATTTACCAAGTGCCTAGAGGGATCAAGTCCAGATGGATCTAAGCTCGTAGTGTTATGTTCCATAATGGATTTCATCAAACCTTCAAATATATTCCATCATACTATGTGCCATGGAAAAATGCAATGGAAAATACCATGGGTCCCAACTAGAAATTATTTATTTTATTTTTGTTTGACACTACAATATCTCTTCAATATTGGGTTGGAGGGTGCCTCTCGGTGCAATAAAATTGTCAATTTTTAAGAGCATGAGAGTATGTTGGAAGCATATGATAAGTTATAACATTCCACATACTTGGAAATTTTTAATATTTATGCTAGATGCAAGTGTTTTGATACTAAAAAACTAGAAACTTAGGCACTTGACAAATCAAATATATGTATATTGTAGACTTGTACTAGTAGCTCAAAACCATCATGGTTAAGGTCCTTGTCAAATGACTAGAAGCCCAACTAGAAATACTTTCAGTATAGAAAATGTATAGCTATAGCTGATGAAACTCACTTACAAAGTATCCATGCTAATAAAGAAAATTGCTAACTTGGAATTTTTCAACTTAGAGGACATTTCGCCACATGGTACTATGCAAGGGGATTATCCATGTTAAATGCTCAATGTCTTTATTTTGTTTTCTATATTAAGAGTAAGAAATATCCATGATCCAGGAATATATTGGTGGCCACCCACCTATTCCACGTAGATCGCTAGTGGGTTTCATCAATTTCCTAGTCTTTTTTGGGTCCTGAACTTTTGGAGAAGTTTTTACCCCCTAAACAACATTTTTCTGAGGTTTGAAGCAGTACCATGGCCATAGGAAGGGACCTATGTAAAATCCTATAGTACTCAGAGATATATTTCTAACAAGGTATAGTAAGCGCCAAAAAATATAATATGACCAAGTTACGGCCCTTGGAAGGTGGCTTCACAACTAAACCCAACAAGGCCTTGAAACTCTTGGTGTTCCATCTCCTAGGGTTAAGGTTTTTGTTGTTTAGGATTTTCCCTTATTTTTCAATAATAAAAAGGCCCTTGAGCCTTACTGTAACATAATTCCTAGGCATTTAGCCGCCACATCTCTTCTCAGACATAAGCTATCATTTTCCGAGCTATTTTATTTCCACTTATGTATGTTAGCATATTTCAGTTCTTTGATATTAATGAAATGAGGTTTTATTTTTCCTACACCTCTGTGTTTATGTGTATATCTGTATTTTTTTGCGCTCATGCCTAATTGTGGATCAGGGGTATCAGATTTGTTTTCTCTTTCTCTATTTTTCTTTGCATGTTCCTAACCAGGTCAGTGTATAAGGAGTTAGGACTCAAATTAGTTAAACCTTTACAAGACTAGCCTCACACACCCTGGCAGCTTGATATGGCAGAAGAGAAGAAATAAGAGGGGGAAAGAGATCCTTTCAAAATATTTCTTGAGGAAGCCCTTGAGTGACAAAGGAATGTGATGATGGATAAATTTTCCTATATCCTTTGGTGAATACCCACAAGTAATGCATCTTCATCTAGCAACCAACTTGGATGCTCCTCTCCTTTTAAGGTACAAGTTAACTTTTACATTCCCATATTTGAAGGTCAGATATATGCTGATTTAGTAGATAGATAGTTAAATTTGTTGGAAGTATATTTTTTAGTTCATAACTTTTCCAATTGGGAAAAATTTACTTTTTCAGTCATGAAAGCCACCCCACATGTCAAGGATTGGTGGGTAACCTACTGTGAATCCTCACTATTTTTAGCTGCACCCATTTGGAATTTTTTCGAAGATGCCATCAAGGAACAATATTACTCGGTTGGGAGATATGAATATAAATACATAAAGTGAACCAAACTATGGTAGGGAAGGGACCAAGAGGTGCCAGAGTTCACAAATATTTTCCATACCCTTCGCACAAAGCTGGGTATGAAGGATTCTAAGTTGAATTTGGTACTCAAACATCACATCTATCTACACAAGTACATCCAAGACGAGTTCGAGTTCGTGGACATCTCCTCGCTTTGTGGCGCCTATCGATACATTGTCAAGCTCGAGCAACAATTTAAATAGAAGAAGAAACATGTTGGATCTATGAATCTGAAGTGATGGAAAGGCACCCGTAAACCACAGAACAAGGAATAAAGCCAAGGTGGGGTGACCCAAGAAAACCCACCAATGTTGCAAGCAGGTAACAACACCATGAAGATAAAGAAGGAGATAGGGAAATGGTGCGAGTTCCATAAAAGCTCCAATCATAGCACAAGTGAGGTGTGAGCCAAGCAGTCACTGCTAGATTTGTTGAAGGATTCCGAATGAGAGGCATGTTCTAACTTTGATATAGAACCTAACGAGGGGAATGATAAAGGGAAGCATAGTATCTATGTGAAGCCTACTACTATTGTTTCCACCACCAAGATCTAAAAGGATGAACCCAAAGATCTATAGGAGGGAAAGTGAATCTTTGAGTCATAGATATGGGTGAAGTGTTCTCCATTGAATTTCATGTGGGTTTTAATATTGTACAGAAATTACCTACATATGAATTCTAAAAGATAGAAAAGAAACAATCAGAAGAATATAAAATAAATAGACAGAGATTTCCCTTGGATCAAAAAACCAAGAATGCCAAATTAATTTTTCATTATATTCCTTTCAATGTTACAATACATATGTATACACGTCGAAGCATTTAGAAACCCCAATCCCTTAACCATGAATTAGAACATAATCATAGTTCCCTTGACAAGATCTACAAAATAACATGGGCAAAAAATGACCATGCCCAAAACCATGTGCAAAACCCATGCAAAAAACCATAGGTCCACCCACTAAATATAGGGTCCAAACAAGTTTTTTGAGGGCATTCCTCCAGACCTTGTGTAGGGGGCTACTTCCCCCGTAGGACTCCTGTGACCCCCTTGTTGTGCCTAACACAATGAACAGGGGGGATATCAACCCGCTTATGACCCAGCGACTCATGCGACTAGTCATGGAAATAATATAAGACACATCCAACAGTTCATTGTCAACAATGGGAGATAAAAGAACCTCATTTCAGTAGAGGTTATGTAGCATATGGGCCTACTGACCACACCATACCATACCTGTAGTTGTACACCATCAGGTGGATTCACCTAAGGCGAGATCTTTGCTTCAACCAAAAATGTTGCCTTCTCTACAACATCAAGCCCTTCACAAATGAGGTACTCTTTGATGTTTCTCCTCTTTAATTTTGTGATCTATTGATAGGCCAACCATACTTGTGGAAGCGACATGTTGTATATGAGTCTAGGCCTTGCACTATTCTTTTTACTTTCGATAATAAGTTGTATACGACACTGGATGTAGCTCCACCTACTGCCATTTATTTGATAACTGTGAAACAATGAAGTAAGATCATTTCCATGATCGGGAAATTTTCATCCTTATGATTTGCCCTCGGCAAAAGAAGAAGATTATGGCCATGGCCTCGAGACAATACTTCTTCGCAGTAGAAAAATAGATGGACAAGGTTTTGGAGGAGTACAAGGACATGTTCACCTCACCCACAGGGTTACCTCTACACCCTTAAGTCAAGCACTCCATCGATCTGACCTCGAGAACGCTGCTATCCAATCAACCAATATATTGATGCTTTGTTTTGGAGAATGATGAAATCAAGAGGCAGATTGAGGAGTTGTTGTACAAAGGGAACATCAGGCCAAGTTCATCACCTCGTCGAAGCCCGATCGTGTTGGTAGAAAAGAAGGACGAGACATGGAGACTCTGTATTGACTATCTGGCATTGACCATGATTGTTCCCCAGAATAGGTATCTAATCCCACGGATTAATGACCTTTTGGAACAACTCAAGGGGGGAAAATATTTTATGAAGATTGACTTAAATTTAGGATATCACGTGGTACAAATCAAACCCTCTGATGTGTTGAAGACTTCCCTCAAATCTAAGGAGGGCCTATTGGAATGGTTGTTCATGACTTTGGGGTTGACAAATTCCCCTGCACCGTCAATGAGGTTTATGGATGACATCATGCGACGCTTCATAAACCCATACATGGTGGTTTATTTAGATGAAATTTTTACCTTTAGCCAAAGTTGGGAAGATCACCTCCACCATATCCGGCAGGTCCTCCAAACCCTATGACAACACAAGTTGTGTGCGAATTTAGAGGAATGAACTTTGCTATTACCCAGTTTCAATATCTAGGGTACATCATTGATGAGTGAGGTGTGCATGTCGACCCAGCCAATATACAAATAACTCGAGATTTCTCAGCCCCAACATGTCTAATAAAGCTCCATATATTTCTAGGTCTTGCCAACTTCTACCACAAGTTCATGTTAGGGTTCTCTCATATCACTTGGCCTCTGAGTCAAGTCCGCAAGGGACGAGGGAAATAAAATTTCTTTTGGTATCAATCACAACAAAAGGTGTTCATTAATTTGAAGCATCACCTCTACTCTACACCACATTACCATACCTGCAGCAACCGTTTGACATCGAGATAGATTCCTTTAATTATGCTATTGGTGCAGTTCGTGCTCAACAGGGACATCGAATGGCAGATCACAGTGAGACACTTTCAGACGTAGTTTGAAAGTATCCCACCTATGACAAATAGTTGTATTCCATTGTGTAGGTTTGCTGACAATGGAATAATTACATTATGGGGAAGGAACTGGTCACCCACACATACCACTAACCCCTTCACTTCATACAGAAACATGAAAAGTACAGAATGATCACCATCAGAAATGGTCCACATACCTACAATAGTTCCATTTGATAATTAAGTACAAGGGAAACATCAACAATGTTGCAAACTACATCAACCCATCATTGGTCATGGAACTTACCATTATTCCTAACTCTTATGCCCATGAGACTACGAGGTGGTTGCATCTCTGCAAGAGAAATCAAGAATTCAGCAACACATACCATATGCTCCTGGAATTAAAGCAAGTTTCAAATTTTCACCTATAGGATGCACAATTATGCCACGTTGGGAACCTCTGTGTTCCTTCAATCGAGCATGCCAATATAATTTGGCAGGCACACTACAGTCATGTCACGAGACATTTTAGGGTATAGAAAGTAATGGTAGTGCTACATAAGTATTTTTATTGGTCATACCTTCGACAAGATGTTAGGAAGTAGATTAGATCCTGCACTACCTGTGCCATTGCCAAATGTATCATCAAGAAAAAAGGACTATATACTCATCTTCCTACTCCTAGTCAACTTTGGGAATCCATCTCCATGGACTACATGTGGGGACCTCCTTCTACTAAGCATGGAAACGACTATGTTTTTGTCGTTTTTGATAAATTCTCTTAGATGGCCATTCTGGTGCCTTGCAAGAAGAGTATCACAATATAAACCACTGTTAATCTCTTCCTTGAGCGAGTGTGGGTACACTTTGGGATACTGAAAATCCATTATATTATATCTCGATAAGAGGTTCGTAAGTACATTTTCGTCAAGTCTTTAATTGATGTTGGATAACAATCTCACTAATTCCATGACTTTCCACCCCCAAATTGATGGACAAACATAGGTCCTCACTAGGATGATCATACACATTTTGCGCATGTATAACTCAAAGAATCCATGCACATGGGATGAAATCCTACCTTATGTCCAACACAAATACAATAGAGCTCTCCATAGCTCAACTGGCCACAACCCCTTTAAGGTGGGATTGGGATTCCGACCACTATTTCCCATTGATGTGGCCATACCATTTGTATCTACTTAGGAAGATTCGACTCATGTCCAATATAAAGATGACATGCCTAACAACTTCATTGAGTGCATTCAACACATCTACCAATACTTCCATGACATAATGTATAAAGTCAATGCTAATTAAAATCGACAACATGATCAAAATTGGGTGCCACAGAAATTCTTGGTGGGTGACAAAATTTGGCTACATTTGTAGAAGGAATGCCTTGTTGGGTCCCACTGTAATCTTCACCCTCTCCAATATCGGCCATACACCATCAACAAGGTTGTAGGGGACAATTCCTTCAAGCTCAACATTCCACCATTCCCTAGCATGCACCCAATACTCAATGTGGACTGCCTTCAATAATACTTTGCACCATTGTTGGACACATCTCACATTGTAGAAAAACTCACACGAATGGAGTTAACCCAGAGTGCATGGAATAGGCCACAACGGATTAGATCATAGACATGAAGATCAAGAACACTCAGCAATAGAGGATCCATCTATATCGATTCATTAAAGAGGGCCAACTCCTTCACCAAGGAAAGTGCTTCATTAGGCACTAGGTTCAACAGAAATTTCCTGACCTCATGGAGGCTCTGCATGCAATGGGGACCATTTCTTCCTAAGGTGGAAAGACTAATCTAGGTAGATATTGGTGGCCACCTTCCTATTCCACCTAGACCTTCATTCGATTTAATAAGTTTCATTATTTATAACAACATTTATTATTTTTATCATTTTTTTGGGTCTTGAAGTTCTGGAGCAGTTTTGTCCCCCTAAATGGTTTTTTTTTAGGTTTACATCAGGCATGTAGATGTTGGTAGGGGCCTGCAGGAAATTCTGTAGTACTCAGAGAGATATTTAGAATGAGGTATCATATGCACCAAACACAGATAATATGAGAAAGTTACGATCCTAGGAAGTTGGTTGTTGAACTAACCCCAATGAGTCCCACTAACTCTTGGCATTCCATCTCCTTGGGGCTTTGGTTGTTTAGGGTTTTCCCTTTTTGTTCAATGATAAAAATGCCCTTGATCCTCATTCTAACACCATTCATAGGCATGTAGCTGCCACACCTCTTCTTAGAGATAAGCTACCATTACCCCAGTTTGTTTATTTCCATTTCTATATGTAATCATATTTCAGTTCTTTGCTATTAATGAAATGAAGTTTTATTTTTTGTTGAACCTCTGTGTTTATGTGTATATATGTATTTTGTTTTGTTTCTGCATTATTCTGGATGATTCAAAGTCAAGAAATATATGAATCAATTTTATAGAATATTTCTAGACTCTACCAAAATTGTTAGTGCTTTTGGAAGCAAGATATCATATGTACATTAGTATGGCCAAAGTCAACTCTTTTATGCTACTAGTCTAGTTTTCCTAATGGCATGCTAGTAGTCACAAGAAAATAATGTGTTTCTATTTTTCTATCTATGAACACAATTCTATGCCTAGTGCACACACACATACACACATATAATTAAACAATATATGTTTCAGTGAGCTTTATTATTAAGAATGTGTGTTCCTTTCAAAAAGGTCACTTCACAAATCCAAAAGGTAAGTATGTACACCTATAGAATTGTATCAAATGTTCTAGAGCCACTTCCTCTCCTCAACAAAAAAATGGTGCATACCCCAATTGTGGTCTTTAGTAAATCAACTTAATATTAATAATTAAAAAATATTTTAAATATAGTTAAAAACCTAAATTTCTTTAAAATATTACAATTTGAAATTAAAATAAAACTTCAAAAATAGTTTTAAAATAATATTTTTAATAAATATTATAAACCTTTAAGCGAATAGAAAACTTTTTATTTATTAAAAAGAAATACCAAACTCAAACCTCTTTAAATCCAATTTTAAATTTAATGATATAGACATTTTTCAAAACACGCCTCCAACCTTTATGCTTAATTAAAATAAAGGAAAAATACAACTTGGTTCATATGCAGCATTATATAGTACATCCGTTGACATTTAATAAAATTCCAATTAAAGATGAGGGCTAAAATACTAGATTTTTGATTTCATATATGCATTTCTATCTTGTTTTTTTTAACCTGCAGTGGAAAAACTTATCAAATTCAGTTAGTCAAATCCACAGTGATGACAACCATCTTTGGCTGCTATTCGCGATTGTTAGTTGACTCATCATTGTTATCAAGGAAAACCACACCACCTTTTTATAAATAAGATTGTAATAACAAAATGCTATTTTTTTATTTCTTTTAATTAAAGTTTAAAAATGATACACATATTATTTACTACTAAACTTAAACATATTTAAATCGAATTTTAAATTTAATAATGTAGATGTTTTTAAAAATACACTTCAAACCTTTATACTCAATTGAAATATAAAGAATACAACTTGATTTATATGGGTTATTGGTTACTACTTTAAGTTGATAATAATAAATTTCAACATAAAATTGAGCGTTAGAATATTAGAGCTTGAGTTCTTATACAAAATTCATATGATTTTATAAATGAAAATCGAAAAACAAAATCCAAAAGTTTTTTTTTTTAATTGAAGTTAAATTTGATAAAAATATCATTTACAACCAAATTTAAACATCTTTAAATCAAATTTTGCATTTAATAATACAAATATATTCAAAAATATACCTCAAAAATCACTTACATTTGTTGATTTAAGTGAATTTAACAAGTGGCTTAATGAATATTAATCTCTTACATATAAAATGGCAATTTAAGGTTATACGTTTTTTTATTTTCATGAAGCATCTATATAAGATCTATATCTTCACATAAATGTAGGTACTCCTATACAAATATGTATATATGCTTAATCTAATCACATGCATGTGAATGACTTATATGTGTTTTATATATATCTATCACGGGGACACAGAAAAACATCATTAGCAGTACAATTTATTTGTGTTTTTCCAATTTACCATGCATCACATATATGATTGTGTATTTATTAATACATTTTCTTTGAAGAATGTATGTTTTACTTGTCTCTTGTATATGTATAATTGGATTATTTGTTAGTTTTACAGTAATGTTATCATCCATATACAAACTTGCATGCATACCCTACTCATGTTAACCTTTATATATATTTTAATGCATTTCTATTTTTTTTTATTTTCCATGGTTAGATATAGCTATTTAGATTAGGGAAAGTGTGTACTTGACTTTTAAGAAACATGTGTGAGTCATGTTAATTTAATTCATTCAATTTTCCTTTACAAATCAGTAAAGCCCACACCATTTTAAAGGATAATGTGCTTCATTATCCATTCAAGGGGTTGAAACCTGGGAGATCCAGATGGCATCTCAATGCTTTAATCGAAGAAAATCCATGTATATTGATTAACTTCCAACTTGAATAATATTTCGGCAATGGTAGCATGTGTCGAATGTTTTATGTTAATGAACCATAGAATGTAAGTTGGATAGCTATACACCACTAATGATGTCACTAGGATCTGTGATCATTCCATTTAGCCTGAGCTACTATATAACCATATATCCTTCTAGTTTATCTCCATCAACTCACATTCCTAGGGTGCACA
>APFE031329249.1:0-19576 GCA_000404065.3 Pinus taeda
GTCCAGTTATTGCAATAGGTAGCATTGTAACTGCCTTGTAGTTTGATGAAATATTCTCATCCTTGCTGACGGAGGAGATGAGATGGAAAAATATGGAGAGCTAGAATGGTGATCTCTTGTTTGTATGAGGATGACCCTAGAATAGAAATAAAAATAAGTCATCGAGTGGGAGATCTAAATCTAGAGTGAGATCTAAATCTCCAGGAAAACCTATAAAGGTGGTGTGCTGGAAATGTGAAAAGGAAGGGCACTACAAAGGGGACTATAAATCTAAAGCTCCTAACAAAGGAAAGGGATCTGATGATGCTCCTTCTACAGAGTCAAAAACCACCTCAGATGAAGGTTGGGATGTGTACTTGGCTTCTTCAAGTACACATGTAGATCATGAGGCATGGTTGATTGACACAGGTGCATCCTTTCACTTCACTAGCCATAGAGAGTGGTTTTGCAAGTATGAGAAATATGATGGTGGTGATGTCTTCTTACGGTATGACAGGAAGGCTAGAATAGTTGGTCATGGAAAAGTCAAGTTGAAGTTGCAAGGTGGAAGGATTAGAACACTTCCAGGTGTTCTGCATATTTCTGCATTAGCCAGAAATATAATTTCTATAAGCAAGTTGGATGATGTAGGTGTAAAAACAATGTTCGAGAAAGATACCTGCAAGATGGTTCGGGGAGCACTGGTATTGATGCGGGGAGTTCGGATTGGAACTCTGTATAAGCTACAAGGTAGCATTGTTATTGATGGGTGCAACAGTTTAGTGGTTCTTGAAAGTGGAGCAGAAAATCTAGTGGTCTCTGGAAAAAAGACCATGTTGTGGCATCAAAGGCTTGGACATATTGGAGAAAAGGGCCTTCGAATACTTCATGGTAAAGGTATGGTAGAAGGTATGAATATTAGCTCTCTGGATTTTTATTTCTATGAAAATTGGGTATATGGGAAGAAGAATCAGGTGAGTTTCCCCTCTGGTGGTAAGAGGGCAAAACAGATAGTAGAGCTTGTGCACAATGATGTGTTTGGACCTATGAAGGTTCCATCACTAGGTAATTATGTGTACTATATATCATTTGTAGATGACTTCTCAAGGAATACATGGATGTATTTCCTCAAGAAGAAATCTGAAGTCTTTGATAGGCTTAAAGAATTTAAGGCTCTGGTGGAAAACCAAACAAAGAAAAAGATAAAGGTGCCAAGGATAGATAATGA
Organism: Pinus taeda; assembly: GCA_000404065.3. NCBI lineage: Eukaryota > Viridiplantae > Streptophyta > Pinopsida > Pinales > Pinaceae > Pinus > Pinus taeda. The sequence goes on from APFE031329249.1 coordinate 1,208, forward strand.
TGGAGAATTTTGCAAGGAATTTGAATAATTATGTAAGAAGTGTGGTATAGCACGGCAGAAGACTACTCCATACACACTTGAGAAAAATGGAGTTGCATAAAGAATGAACCAGACATTGATGGAAAGGGCAAGAAGCATGCTCAGTGGTGTCGGGTTAAGACAGTAATTCTGGGTAGAGGTGGTGGAGACAACATGTTACCTGGTCAACATATCACCTTCATCAACGTTGGAGGATAAGACTCAACAAGAGATATGGACTGGTAAGAAACCCTCTCTTTCACATCTAGGGGTATTGGATGTGATGCATATGTACATGTTCCAAAGGAGAAAAGAACCAAGTTGGATAGTAAATCTGAAAAGTGCATCTTTCCTGGGTATAAGGATGGTTTAAAGGGTTATAAGCTTTGGAACCTAGTAACAAGGAAGGTTGTGTACAGCCAAGATGTGGTGTTCAGAGAGGTGAAAGATGTTATTAAACATGAAGTCCAACCAAAGGAACATGAGAAGATAGAGTTTGAGCTTAAGGAGGACAAATCAGACTCTACAGCAAAAGAGGAATCAGAAGATGAACAGCCACAAACTTCGGGCGTGAGAAGATCAGTTCGAGAAAGAAGGCACCCAGAAAGGTATAGTCCATATGCTTTCTATTCAAATTTTACTTTATCTATTACTGATGATGATCCTAGAACTATAAAGGAAGCAGTAGATTCAGAGGATGGAAAACTCTAGAAAGAGGCCATGGTTGATAAAATGGCATCTTTGCAAAAAAATGAGGCTTGGGATCTGGTGGAGTTGTCGGCTGGAAGGAAACCCATTGGCAACAAAGGGGTGTTCAAGAAGAAGACAAATGCAGAAGGAAAGGTGGAGAAATACAAGGCTCGACTGGTAGAAAAAGGTTATTCCCAAGTACTAGGAATTGATTTTAGTGATATTTTTTCTCCTGTTGCCAAGGTAGTTTCTATTAGATTACTGTTATCTATTGCTGCTGCTTTTGATTTTGAGGTAGAACAGATGGATATGAAGACATCATTTCTTCACAGGGATCTGGAAGAAGAGATCTACATGAAGCAACTTGAAGGTTTTGCGATGAAGGGTAAGAAAGAACTGGTATGCAAGTTAAAAAAGTCTCTGTATGGGTTAAAACAGTCACCAAGGATGTGGTATGAGAAAGTTGATACATTTATACGGGGACTTAGCTTCACCAGAAGAAAAGCAGATCACTATGTGTATTTTAAATTAATTGGTAACCATGTTATTTATCTGGTCTTGTATGTGGATGATATGTTGCTGGTTGGAAATGACAGAAATTATCCAGGATTTGAAGACCCAATTGTCCTCCAAATTCGACATGAAAGATCTTGGTGCTACAAACTATATTTTGGGCATGGAAATTAAAAGAGATCGGGCAAAGAGGAAACTCTGGTTAAACCAAAGGAAGTATGTTGAGACAATATAGCAGAGGTTTAAGATGTAGGATAGTAAACCAGCGAAGGTTCATATTCATGTTGGTGTAAAGTTATCTGTTGAACAGTGTCCCAAGACACAAGAAGAGGAAGAGGACATGTCTCGTGTTCCATATGCAAGTGCAGTCAGTAGCATAATGTATGCGATGGTTTGTACTTGACCAGACATTGCACATGTAGTGAGAGTATTGAACAGGTTTATGTCAAAACCAGGAAAGTAGCATTGGACAGCAGTGAAGTAGGTTTTCAGGTATTTGTGTGGCACTAGTGATTAACATGGTTTGTGCTACCAAGGAAGACCAGGATTGGACAGAGTTTTGGATATGCATGGCTTTGTTGATGCAGACTTGGTTGGAGATATGGATCGGAGAAGATCTACAAGTGGGTATGTGTTTAACCTATTTGGAGGTGCAGTTAGTTGGCTGAGTAAGAAACAATATGTGGTGGCATTATCAACTATAGAGGCAAAATACATGGCATCCACTCATGCAAGCAAGAAAGTAGTTTGGTTGCAGAGATTGTGTTCAAGTATGGGGTTAATGGAGGGAGCTATAAGGATAGAGTATGACAGCCAAAGTGCAATTTTCTTGGCAAATAACCCTACTTACCATTCAAAGACAAAGCACATTGATGTTCAGTATCACTTTATGAGGGATATGATAAACAAAAACGTGTTGCTGGTAAAGGTGGACACTTTGAAGAATACTATAGATGCATTGACAAAATCTGTGAGCTCTGAGAAGTTCCATTGGTGTAGAGAAACAATGGGCATTGTAGGGCTAGATAAATTACTAAGCTCTCTTGTGGCCCCCTGTGGAAAGAAAACAACAAGTGGGGAGTGTTTGGTTGTGTTATATTCTTTCTACAACTAGCTACCCTAGTTAACCAGGGGGGTTATAGGAGGGGCAAAGCCCCCCTTTCGTTGCACCGATTGCACAATGAGAGGGTCACAGGGGGGCGGTAGCCCCCCCTATCTAGGGGGTTTGAGGGGGTCAGGTAGCCCCCCTCTACGAGGTCTGGGGAAGCACCCCCGGGAAAAAAAGTTTGGACCCTATATTAGGTGGGCGGACATACCTATGGTTTTGTGCATGGTTTTGGCACATGTTTTTCGGCGTGATGGTTTTCTATCCATGGTATTGGATGCTTCGGCATGTATAAATATGTATTGTAACATTGAAAGGAACATGATGAAAAATCAAGCTGGTAGTCCTTGTTTTTGGATCCAAGGGAAAATCTCTATGTATATGTGTTTTCCGTGTTATTCTCTCGCTATTGTTTATTTTCTGTGTTTTAGAATTCGTATGCAGGTAATTTCTATACGGGGTTAAAACCTACAGTGCCATATACCATTGTGAATTTCTCTAAGAGGATTATCCAACCAAACACTTTTCGTTTGCTTTTGACAAGTTACCTACAAACAAAATGGCCTCAAAGCTAAGATAGCCAGCAAACAACAAAGTCTTTACAAGCTCCCCTAATCTAGACATCACTTGACATCAATGAAAACAACTACCAACTTGTTCAACAATATATAAATTCAAGATGGAAATATAATAGTTACAATTAGGTTCATGGTTCATGATTATATTATGTAGTATGTTCACTTTAAATTATTGAAACAATATAATTTCGCTTTACAATCCAATTCTTATTTTTGAAAGTTCATGTGTAGCATTGTTCTTCTCCACATAAATATGAGGGAGAGATGTAAGTGAGAAATTTTTTTGTAGATTGAGAACTCCTTCCTGCAAGGGTCGTAATGTAAAATTCCTTAGAGCAATTTCTTTGTGTGCCAATTGGATATCCAACCTTGAGTCTCCAAAAAATTGTAATTGGATTACACCAAACTCTTGTGCTAGTTTCAAGATGAGATTCAAAGACATAAATTCATATAATTTATTAAATTATTGAAAAATTCAAACTTTAAAAGGAATAGTGTGAATATGGCATGCCCCTTGAAGCTCCTTTGAAATGGTTCTCCTATGATGCACCATCAAAAAAAAATCCTACATGAAATCCTTATTTATAAAAACTTTACCTTACATATGAGGGATATATTTTTCCTATGCATATTTCAAATATTTAAGGATTTTACAACACATTTGAGGGGAAGTGCCTAGGGAGTATCCTATGTTACACCAAGTTCTAAAGGCCTCTTCAAGGATTTCTCCTTCTCATACATTCCTAGTTCCTATTATTCTTTCTACCTTCCATACCTCCTTAGAGTATGGACATTCCAAAATGAGGTCGCTTATAGTTGCCTCTTCTTGGTGACATTGGCATCACCATCCTAGCCCTATAAAATTCCTCTTCTAATGAACATCCCATGTAGGATCCTTGTTGTGTCAGCTTATCTAGATAAAGAATAATTTTCCACCACCGGATTTATTGGCCTTCACTTCCTTTTCTAGTAGTGATTTGTAGCCTCTTTTAGAAACATAAGTTGCAACCTATTTCAGGAACTATTGATGGCAAAAAATGACTTCATCAACATTTGGGATACCACCCAGTTACAATCCCAAGCTAGACCATTTTTCGTTGAAAATGGTGGTTCTGACTAGTTTAATTGGGTCCAGTTACCCGCATGGTGAGGCTTAAGTGCAAATGGAGAAGAAATGGAAGGAAGTGAATTAATTATTACAAGGAAAAAAAGACTAATATAAACTAATATATTAACTAACTAATAATATATTCTACCCAAGTATTATAATGCATATGTGAGACAAATATAATGCTACAAGAATGAAAATAAAGATTTTCAAGATATAATGTTTATAAGCGCAATTGAAAAATATTGGTTTGATTAAATATTTAATCAAATTAATGTTCAGCATAGACACATATGGAATATCGCTAAATCGTTAAATGTACTGGAAACAAACAGATATTCACACATCAATAGTAATTATGCTTCAATCAATGAAAACAAGTTACAAGGAACGATGCTTCAATTACAATATATTGATTCCATTAAAAATAAATAGAAAACAAAGAAGATAAAAGTACCCAATATACTCATAGTCTTTGCATGCTAGAATTAAAATGGTTTAGATATGTTAATAAAAATGACTTAAGTACAGAAGTGTGACAAAAGCTCTTTTAATTTCAAAATTCAAAACCCTTTGCATGAGTTCAAAATACATATAAATAGTTTTTCTTACAAAATAAAGGGAGAAACTAAGTCTTCGGTATATCCTCAACTAAATATTAAGAAACTTGCATAAAATAGAAAATAGTTACATGTTGACAATAAAATATTAAATCAAATGACTTTCAATTAATGTTGAGCCAGTAGCTTGCTGCCATTGTCGATGGACATCTAGAAGGGTGCCAAATCTTGTGGAGAATGAGGCCTTACATTTAGCTGACAATTTAAGGTAGAAGCAAATCTTGTGGAGAATGAGGCCTTACATTTAGCTGACAATTTAAGGTAGAAGCTTGGAGAGGTGGAAGTATTCGAATTTTTAACTCTGTGAGAGTATTGAGGACTTGAAAATGACCATGAGGCTTAATTAAGAGCTACCAATTTAACTCAAGATTTAGCTTTGATAATTGTTCAATCTTTTTACCAAATTATGTCATGTCATCCATCCAACCTTTTTGCAATGCTTCTATATCTTGCAATGCATCCTCTTCATAACTTGGAATTAAATTTTTCTCCAAAAGAGTTCGAGTAATGGAGTGTATAATAGAGCTTGAGAGTTCCCGAGCATCAACCACCAATCTCCTGACCACACATATTCTATCTTTCCAATTCCCCAGAATAATGGATTTGTGCATTTCATCAATCTTGGGAAGATCTAGTTGTTGTCTTCTTTTATCTATTTTCCAATCTAAGAGATCATTTAGGTCTCATTTTTCTTGATCATACCGAATTTCCATATCGACTAGCTCATCAACTAAGGAAGAACTCAAATTGCATTAATCATGTATCAAACTTAATTTATCACAAAAAACTTGTTGTTGTTTCATGAGTTGTGAATTGAACTCAAGGGCCTCATGTTTGAACTTGTTCATATCAAAATATTTAGCTTTTGCTTCTTCCAAGCTTTGCTATAGTTATTTTAGTTTGACATACTTCTCTTTGATCTCTTCAAAGTGTTGGCTCTTAACTAACTTGACCTACATTTGAAGCCTTGTTTGAGATTGAGGAACTTATTGTTCTGGTTGTTGTATCATGTCCTCTTTTTCTTGAGCAAATTATTTAACATGAGTTTCTTTATCAATGGTGGGTGAGGCATATGCCCCTGCATACGAGCCAGTTCTTAGAATTATTCACTAGGGGTTGTTGAATTGTGTTTCCAAACTAGTTCTAAGGAAGTAGAGTTGGGTGAGATACCTCATTTTATGCTTTCCTTTTCTTCCTGCTCTTTTTAATTACAACCTTATGTTGAGGATGATAAAAGACTTATATTGGGGGAATTTCCTCAATGTTCAGTTGAATCTCTGAGGTAGGGTGAGCAGGAATCTCTTCTATGTTAACCAGAGTACTGAGAGGAGTCTTAGCAATGGGCCCATAGTGTGCAAGAGTAGTCTGTGCAGATTTAGGAGTGGTAGGGACTGTCTGCTGAGTGATAACATTTATAATATTATCTCCAAGACTTTATTTTCCCTTGACTGTGTTAGCTAGAGTTGATATTTTTTCTAAGTATGACTTCTGTTCCTTATTCATTAACCAACCGATTTATTGAATAGTATTTATTTGTTGAAGAAACTTGCATTAGTGTGGAGACATGAGGCATTGACTATGAGGTGGAGATGATAGAATTCTCTACAAAACCATATCCCTCTAGAAGCTTGAGTAAATGCATAGGTAGTGGAGCTCTTCTAGAATACTTGAAGATGATAATATGCTGAAAATTATCTGGATACAATTACTTAGCTTTGAAATAAACTAACTCATAAGTTGAGGCTTGGGAAAACAAATCATCAAATTGATTGTGCTCGTGAGTGTAACCTCTGATAAATGCTTGATTGGCTACATTTTGAGCCACTTGGTAGGGATCATAATACCTGACAAGAATAGTGGTGAATTTCAACTCATTTAGGGATAAAAATTCCTTCTCTGCATGTTGATAATTAGCAAGGGTGAAAAATCCAACCTGTAAAGGTAATCTAGGCCAAAACTTTGTGGAATCATTTTTAAGCTTGAGGGTAAACCTAGTTCCCACACTCTGGTAAGAAATTTCTCTTGATAGAAGCTTATTCGAGACATAGAGACATATAATATGGAGACAACCATTTCTTCCCCAAACTCTGATATAGGTTAAAAAATATTCAACGAAACAGTCTCGAATTCTCAGTAAACAATCAAGGGCTTCAAGAGACATCCTTGGAATTTTGGAATTGAAAATAGTTCGATAAATGGGAATCATGACAAGATGGAAAATATGGTAAAAGTGGTTGAATTAATTCTATTCCAATAGTATATTGTGATATATGTGATGGGAAGGGGATTGGAAAGTGTCCACTTCCATCCCATGCATGAAAATTCAAGGGAGAAACAAATGGAATCCATGATATATGATGACTTGTAAAAAGGTGGGATGTTGGTCACTGTTTTTGCGACTAAAAATGTAGAATATGATTTTCCATGTTGTCTGATAAAAGTAGAGCCCAGTCAAACAAGCCATGAGAGGTGTATTCAATAAGAGGGGCTTAATTGCTTGGAAATTTAGAAAAAAAATAGTTTTGCATATAAACAACAAAGCATAGAAGTAATGTAAGAAAAGAAGGATGCAAGGGAAGTTATTGAATATTTTCCTGGAGACTCTTCTATAAACTTATTGGGGTTATGCATCCATCCTTTAATCATTTTGGGTAAATCAGCTTTGTTTCCCTCACATTCCTTCTTAACAAACTACTCCACAAACTAAGCATTATAGATAATTTTAGACTGAGGAAAATGATACATACCGTGATTGATTTCTGGTTTGAAAGACCCAATTGTGATGCCTCTATGGGTAATAAACAGTCGTTCACTGATATCGACTTCCTCCACCCCCATATTATCATATATGTGTATGGAAATAGCCTCGGGTGTGCTACAACTTTGTGTCATTGAGATCTTGTGGCATCACTAATTGTTGGTGCAAGCGTCTTTAGGCCACACTGGTTTGTTGTTGAAATTGTTAGTGCATCTCCTGTCTCCTCTCGAAATTCCTCTTCAAATAGCTCATAAATGGTATTCCAAGATGAAGAACCAGAATCCATTGTGTATACTATATCAAAAAAGAGGAATGTATCTAGTAATTTCTCGTTAATCTCTTCCTTTGGGTCTAGTTGGCACCTGTACAGGAGCTTCCTTCTTGCATTTGGCCATAGTAGCCTATGGATGGGTGTTTTGTTTAGAATTCACCTGTAACATAAAGTATCGAGGGTAAGAATTTTTTACCAATAATAGATCATAGACAGCGTAAAAAGGGTAAAATAAAACTTAAAAAGCGGTAAAAATACGATAAATGTAGGCATTAAAATTACAAGAAATGCATTAAAATTACAAGGCATCATAAGAGTGATGTTTACTTGTACATATGGCGCAATATTATTGGGTAGCAATGACAGATGGCGGATGATGTGTCGGCCTATGTCATCCTATCAAGGGAATCCTCGAAGGTAAAGTTAAGTTCTTGCTTTCTATTTTGAAAAACAAATGGGATGATGAGGATGTGGGCTTATGTGGAATATCAACCAACATGTACCAATCACCTGGCTTAAACAATTAAAAGATGGAGCCAGTTGTCAATGAAGTGTGACCAATGAAAAGAGGAAGGGAGGGACTTATTTAATGATGAGTTGTCTCGCTGGGTTGATGTTGGTGTTAACAAAAGATACGCAAAGTAAATGCTTCAGGGTAGAGTAGCAGGGATCAGGTATTATGTGACGTTGAAATTGAGAACAAACGACATCCAAGGTATGCGCATTGGAGTAGTCTAACAAGGCACAAGGAAGAGGAATTTCCCAGTTTCTGTCGTCGCCTGGAAAAACGTCTGGCTCCAGCCGTCGGCAATTCCTCCGCCCTCCACCACCTTTTGCGAGCTCCACCACCCTCCTTTCCCAGTCACTCCATTCCAGCTTGTCAGACCGCTCCGTTCCAACCTATTATAAGGTGGATAAGGCAGTGCACGATACTCATTCAATGCAACTTCGGTGCCCAAAATTTCAAATTCAAATGTTATTTCCTTACCCAAGGTTCCCACAAAATTTCAATTGAAAAATTCATCGAGCAGAGATGGATTTGTATGAATCATTCATATCTCTCGGCCGAATCATGGGAGGGGTGAGCTCACTCTTGTCTCCAGTCCCTACTTCGGCTTTCAAACTTGGGGCGGTCGTGATGTATGTGCTAGCAGTGGGAATAGTTTGGCACATTCACAACCAGAGGAGCTCCTGCGCTTACTTGGTGGCGTTCCGCTGCTACAAGCCCTGGAAGACCAAAAAATGAACACAGAGCTCTTTGAATACGTCATTTGCAAGAGTGATCTGATGCCAGAGTCACTGAAATTCGTGGTAAACGTTCACATAAAATCAGGCCTCGGGCAAGAGTCCTACGCGCCCAATTCCTTCTTCCAGGGCGACATTGTGTCGTCAATGGCCTAAGGGTGGCTATAGATGCAGGAGGCCTTTGTTTCTACACTCGACAGATTGTTCATAGACAATGGCCTCCTGATTTATCGTAACTGATTGGCAAGGCATAGCCGTTCCATATAGAAATTTATCACCTTCCCCCACGACAGACTGTTGCTTGAGTACCAGCAAGATGGAAATACTACACGAGAGTGCATTAGAGAAACTAGAGGCAATCCGTATGGGTTCTCTCTTAGACTCTTCAATGGTTCCACTGAAGGATTTCGATATATTAGAATGGAGCCCGATGGGAACCTAAAGTTGTATTTGCAAACACCGTCTAAATTGAAAGTAGAGAGTGATTTCCTCATGGATTTCTTTAATGATATCTGTCGCCTTCTCAACTACTACGACCCTTACGGTATTTGTGTAAATCCTGGAGCACGGTGCACCTGCCCAGCCCCAGAGTCGTCTTCTTTCTCGCAGCCGGATCGGGCATCCACCGGCTGCAAGCCTAAGCGAGAACTAAGATGCAATTCCAGTCATACATTAGTGGAGGTGCGAGGAATTAACTATTTTCCTAGCAGGTATTTAGATCTACTTCAAGTAAGCATTGATGAATGCAAGAGGCTTTGTTTATCCAACTTCTCTTACGTAGCTGCGTTCTACTGGCAATCCTATGGCTCCTGCTTTCATTACGAAGAGCTTTTGTCTATGAAAACGGTATCAGATCAAACGTAGTTAGCGTACATCAAGGTCATGGATGAATCACCCCAATCGGAAGGTCACGGATCTCGTTTCTGGAAGCAGCCTGGGAACATTGTCGAGTTCAGCATAGGGGGCATTATATTCTTCATCCTCATTGTCTTATTAATTCCCTTTACCCTTCTGCAAAAGCAGGGGCAAAGAACAAAGGCGGCAGCAGTCAAAAGGGACGATGGTTTCTTAAACACACTATTAGTTCTACCTTCGAGATTCACGTTCGACGAACTGAAGAAAATCACGGACGGCTTCAGTCAGAATCCTGAGAGACGGAACCATGGTTGGCGTGAAGCAACTGGAAGAGGCTTCCCAGGGTTATGACGAGTCTCGAAGGGAGATAGCCAGTCTGGGAAGCCTGAGCCATGTCAACCTCATCCGACGTCGGGGATTCTGCGTGGAAGAATCCCACCACCTGCTCGTTTACGAATACATGGCCAACCTCTCTTTGGATGGTTGGCTTTTCTCCACAGACGACAAAAAGCTTCTGATTTGGGGTACCCAGATGAGCATCGCAACCCATGGGATGGCATTCTTACACGAATAATGCCGCGAATGTATTGTGCATTTCGATGTGAAACCCGAGAACATTCTCCTCGACCGACAAGTTCAGGGCAAAGTTATCAAACTCTGGCCTGTCGAAGCTCATCGACCGGACTGATGAGCATATCTGAGTTCTGACACGGATGAGAGGCACGCCAGGCTACCTGGTGCCTGAATGGCTCATGGAGACAGGAGTCGATAGGAAGAGCGACGTTTACAGCTTAGGCATTGTGTTGTTGGAGCTCGTATCCGAGCGGCGGTGCATGGACCTCTCAGCTCCAGCAGAAGACTACTATCTTCCTGTTGTGACCATTCGGAGGTTTTAGGCATAGTTACCAAATTCGGCCGTACTGCCGAAAAAAATTCGTTGATTCGATTCGATTCGCGAATTAACTTGAAAATTCGGTGCCGATTAAGAATCCAACGAGAACGGGAAAGTCGAGGAATTACCGCCGACATTGCTTCATAACTTCAGAAAACGCCTCGTCCAAAGAACTTTTTACATGAAATCAAAACCTTTTTTAATTTAGGAAATAGCATAAAAATGTAATTACTAAATAATGTTACTAGTCAGTTTATGCAACAAGCATTTACAGTAAATTTAGCAAGTTATTGTTGAAACATGTAAACATCTATAGTTTTTAGATAATTATGTGTTATAGAAGTAAAATAAGAAATTATATATGATATATATAATTTGTAAAATTTGTGATTTATTAAATTTAAACAAATATATTTTAAAAATAGAAATATTGTATGAATTATATTAGTAAAAAGTAGAAATACTCCCTGAATTATATTAGTAAATGGATTTTCTTTTAAAGTGGATTTTCTTAATTAAGATTTTGAGTAAGTAATACTTAATACTTACTAAAATAGTAATTTCTGTAAGTATTTTAGTATTATAGTATTAAATATTAAGTATTTTAGTATTATAGTATGTTTTTTTATTATTTTGAGTAATATTAAGTATTAAAAATAGTAATTTCTAAATTAGAAAATTTTATGAAATGAGAAATTGCAATTAAGAAAAAAGATAATTCTTACCTTACAAGAAATTATAAAATAACAAATTGGTTGGAAATCAATAACTCTTATATAAAACATAAAAAACAGTAACTTCTATTTTGGAAAAAAATCAACTTATACAACTTTTATATTTTCATTAAAATTTTGAATATAATGATTATATATATATATATATATATAAATATAATAATATTTAAGTGTTCGTAAGATGTATAGTGTCGAATTTTTTCCGTATTGAATTTTATAAAGGCGAATTTTTTCTGTATCGTATCGAATTCGAATTTGTTAACTATGGTTTTAGGAGGGGAAATTAATGGAAATCGTGGATCCTCGTTTGGTAGATGGAGTGCCAGAAGAGGATGAAGCGAGAAAATTTGTGATGGTGGCACTTTGGTGCATATAAGAAGATCCTACCATGAGACCAGTGGCCAGTGCTGTGAGCTGAATGCTAGAAGGCCACATACAAATTCACGAACCACCCATGGCTTCTCTACAATCTGCTCTTTCAAGGCAATGACAAATCTGGATCACTGTTGTTTCTGCCGGAAATCGGGATGCTCAGAATTAGCGGTGGCTCTCGTGATTTCTTGTTCGATCTCTCGCTGAAGACGGTGAGTCACGTGGGTTCGTTGAAGATCTAGCAAGCAGCTGGCACGAGACGGTGCCACAACAATCGACTTTGATACCCATCAGCGCATAATAAATCACCATAGGCATAATTAAATTGCATAGGAAAGGGAAGAATCTTCTCATTCTGAAATAAAACCAGCAATGTGTTTTGGAATATTGAAACAAAAATAATCAACTCTTAGAAATTTGGTATATCGCATAACTAGAATTCTCGACTACTAAAAATTTAAATTATCGACATTCTTCCAATACCATTTTATTGGATAGACTCTAGAAAAGGAAAAAGAGCATAGCTTTCAAATTCCCTAGAATTAATACATGAAATGTGTAGGCTAGAAAATGAAAAACATGGGAAAAGGCCTAACTAAAAAAAATAAAGAAAGGAAAAAAAAAATAAAGAAGAAGAAAAGAAAGAAAGAAAATGAAAGAAGAGAAAGAAAGGAAAATGGTTTTAGTTGTGTAAACAATGGAAGGTGATCAACTAAAGGGGTTCAATGCTTTAGGGACCATGATAGAAATGGTAGTCATGCTTGAATTTGGTGAGAATAAAAACATTGTTTTGACCCTGTTTTGAACTTTATCATAGAGCCTCTTGGCCTTTAATGTCATTTGGAGTATATATAATGTAGAATCCTATGGTTTGGTATTTGAATCTAAGAGAGATTACAAGCATAGAGCTTTGAGAAAAGAAATAGAGGCCTACATGCATAAAAAATCTACCTTCCCATGACTTCCTTCTCAATCCAACATTTTCACTTGTAGAATGAGAGTAGGTGGCAAAAGGTTATTCAAGCATAGAGGTTTGAGAAAAAGAGATAGAGATCTACATGCATCAACAATATACTTGACCATGAATTCCTTCTCTATCCAACATTTTCACTTGTAGAATGCGAGCAGGTGGCAAAAGGTTGTTCAAAGTCCACAATTTTGGTACAAAACGTCTTCACTCAAACACATTTTGTGTGTTCTCTCCGGCTCAAGATCTTGATTGTGAGAACATAAACATTTGGTGTTGGATTTTCCAATGAAGCAGGAATCCATGTTGTCCCTAAGAGTAAGGCTCAAAAAATAAATGACAAAAACCAAAATTCAAATACTAACAATCTTATGAGCAATTGTCTTCAAATGATGGCACAAATGATTGGTCTGCATAAAATCAAGCAACATTGGCATCAAAGTAGGACAATAATGCTTATCATACACAACACTAATGGACCTTTCCCCCAGAGGAAGGTAGTGGCAAATTAGGTACTGCACAAAAAATACTATATTTCAATAAGAAATTAATTCTTCAATAACATTATAAAAACTTAATTGGAAAATTACTATTAATCTTTTTAATAAAAAAAAATTCAAAAGAGTGATATAAAATTTTAAAAACTAAAAAATATTAAAAAAAAATTATTAGCACATAGGACTTTGAATAGTTAAAACACTCATTCACAAATTCAAAACATGTAAAAAATGATATTTACCTAACCAAAATAAACAAAATAAAATAAATTGTACAAAGTATAAACAAAAAATTTCCACTAGGATGAAGCTCTGAAAACCCTAGATAATTCTATGGTACGACTCATCCTCTGCAACCACATAAGTTGTTCATGGCTCCTTCACGCTAACAAGGAATGTACCCCTGAAGTTGAATGTTGTTTAATGCTTGCAAACAAGCGTGGGAGGCCAACAATAGTTGCTAGAGTTGTTGAATGCAATACCACAATATTTGTTTATAGGACAAGACCTGCAGGTGTGTGGGATGGCCACAAGGCGACTCTTGTCTTTGAAGATCAACACCCTTGTATAGATCTTGGCTTTATGCAACACGAAAGTTGCAATGGGCTTGATTATGAAACATTGACCCAAAATTCATAAGAGAACGCCATTGCTACTCAAATTGGATCTAGCTTTGTGCCATTGTCAGATCACTCGAAGCTATGTTTAAATGATTTTGTTGGGAGCGTTGCAAGGCCTTCACTAGGATAGAGGAAACCTCAGCTCTCAAGGACCTCCATTCTGCAAGGTTTTTCTATTCCTAGGAGGAGGTCACTACCCGAGATCTAGCAAATTTTACCATATTTTTGAAACTAATATTAGGAGGTTCCCTTTGTCTACAAGTCAAAGCCATAGATCTCATCTCCACACTTACAACTAGGATTCAGGATTGGGTGAGAACCCCATGACAATTTTCAGCTCTTATATGAAGGTTGACAACTTTAGGATTAGAAAACCCTCAGTGAGTATGGAATAACTAGGGACGTTATGATCTACTTGGTTTCAAGAGTAAGGGGTGGAGCTAATGGTTGGGGTGTGCCCTCCTCATCCCAACCCAAGTCCTTCAAGGATGTTCATAAGTTTGGACGCCCACCACCAAACCGTAAATATCTATTAGGACTGACATTTGTGGAAGATCAAGTAACATAAATGTTATCTCTTAAAGTGGACAACATGATATGTAGATTCCTAGTTGCAGATTATGAACGACAAATGCTTATTTCTTGATTTAATGGTTTTTGGCCCTCAACATCTGCCCTTCAGGAGTGGGTGAAATATAATTTATATCAAAATATTGTGCTAAATTTTTTCTCAAAAGGATTCGTTGTTGTGTTCTTCGAAAATATAGCGGACCGACAAAAGGTTTTGGATCAAGGACCTGTTGTGGCCACCAACAACCCCCCTTCTTATTTAGTGTTATTACTAATACTAAACAAGTGGGGACCCTTAGTCAAAAAATTTTAAAAATGAATTAGTGCTTGCATTTCCTTTTTAATAAAACTTGCCATCATAAACTTAGGAAAATATCCTTGAAAAAATATAAAAAGCTTAAGTTTCATGATAAGGTAAATTAAAATCATTCCTTAAGAAAAATCACATTGCAAAAAGGATAATGGGAAACCCCCTTACAAGCCGAATTCTGAGATTGCAAGATCGCGATGCGAGACTACATATTAAAAAATATATACCGCATCACATGCATCAAAAACCGCTTATGCTGAAAAATCTTAAGACATTGATATACGATGGCGCATATCGCAAAATCGCATTTCGCAAAAATCACATTAACAAAATTGTCACATGCCATGCTCTTGAAATATTGCAATATTGCGATATTGCGATAGAACGGCAAAATGGTACCATGAAAATGCGAAACAACGATCTGCGATATTGTGAAGAAAATCGCAAAATCGCTTCATCGCGAACCTTTCAGACTCATTATTCGAGAAAACTTTTTCCATGAACCAAGACTTGGTTATGCGCTTTAATGCTAATTAATGAGTTAGTTTCCAGTTGTTAATGAAATATGTTTTTGTGCTTATCAAAGAGTCAGTTCATGTAAGGTGGTATAATTTTTATGTCTTCGACATTTAAAAAGCTTTCCCATCACCTTTCCTTACCATTACTCTCACCTCACTTGTAAACTGCAGGAACGAAGAACAAAGAACTATACAAAGTAGTACACAGGATATCATGGGGAAGAAAGGCAAACCTCCGAGCTCTAAAGACAAAGAAATGACACCCCTATATATAGACACCGCCTGTAACAGAGATGTTGGTATTACGACTTGGGAAGGCATGTATAATTTACTTGAAGAAGAGAATCCCAAGGTGATGGAGGTTACGGCTTCTGCAGGTTCACAGGGGTCTTCCGAAGCATCAGTTGCAGATTTAGCTTATTCATTCTTGCACCGGATAGTGGCAAGGCCCAAAATTCTCCCCTACAGAGATATGATTAAATGGGTACTGGACAGCGCAGACATAAGAAAACAGACAATTTAAGACTCCGGGTCAAGAACTTACGAAATTATCTTTTTCACAAAATTTGAGCTTTACATCCACTAAAAGAAAGCGCACAAGAGGCGAAAATTGCACCAAGTAAGCCCAGATCAAGAAACAGAGTCAGTTTCCGATGCGCGATTAGGGCCTAATCGCGCATCGTTGGGTAAAACTTCTTGAAATGGAAAGCCTCTAATTGCTCAGTTACCTGTTAGCCCAGAAATTCGGAAAAAGAACGCTAGAGGTAAAAAAGTAAAACTTGAATCCTAAAACCAGTAGTAATTGTCTGGAATATCTTCAATATGGTATGTACATAAGTACAACAATTGCAGACAGACTGGAGACAGAAGGCTCAAGAAAAGGCAGAATCAATCAAAAGATTAATTAAGTTGAATTGGGATTCTTATTGGGCTTATTTGGTACAACCACACAGCCAGTATATGACCCTCAAATGCATCATCAATTCTGCCGAAAAGATGGCGCCAACTCTTGCTGATTCCGTTTTCATAGGACAGTTAAAGGCTGAAGTTAACTAGTCGACTCTTCTCAAGCAAATGTTGAATGCTTGCAATTTTAAGGAGCAGATACAGAAATAGTTAGATGATAGTTTTAATTTACTTTTAGAAATAGTTTTTGCTTTATTTTTGCCTAGAAAAAGGACAGTCATTTAAACCGTATCCTACATTTATGTAATAAGTTATTTTTAGATTTAGTTAGTAGTATTTAAACCCTTCTCATGCATTTAGAGAAGGGTCTAGACATTTATCAAAAACTTGTCCTCAGAACATGCACTTTTGCACCCTCCGAGGAGGTTTTGATGAATGAATGGAACAGGATTTATTGATTTTTGCATTTAATATCTGCTAATGATGTTGCACTTTTGTACTCTTAGTGGATGTTGGATTAAGAAGAGATAAATCATTATCGCTTGAAGCTCATGAGTAGAACTAGTTATAAATGGTACTTTTATCTCTTAACTATTTCTGCCTTTGTGTTAGTTTGATGTTCAGTTCAATTGTTATACATTACACGCGACTCCTAAGTTTTATTTTGCACTTTTTTACGGTGATACTATTAAATTATTTGATGTATTAAGTGCTTTTTTTTTTATATGTTGTTTTCACAATGTTTCTCTAACTTCTTATGTCGAAGTGGTTTATCTATATTGAATTCTTTTCTCATAACAGTTGAATGATCTTTATTACCAATTGTTATCTGAAATATTTTTAGATCGCATAACAGAAGGATTACACCCCGGGTTAGTGTAGATTTAAATATTTCTATTTATTAGAATACAATTGCATATCATTAGATTAGAGTTAGAATTAGAGCATCTCACTTATAAACTTTTAGGAAAGAAATATCAATCCTTCACACACACACATAAATTGGGAAATTGGTCCCATATCCCCAGTCAGACCCACTATACCAAACGGAAAAGGAGCTGCCAACCAAGTTCCAGACCGGGTGGGTATCCCCCTTGTTGTAGACCCGATTTTCGGGGCTTCAACATATTTGGCGCTAGAAGGAGGGCCCCGAAATGTGAATGGCAAGCAAGTCTAAATCTAAATACCATTCTGAGAGTAAATCGCCCTCACCATCTCCCGCGACTTCTCCATTGCATTTAGAATCTTTAAATTCAGAGCCAGAAGTCATAGGATCAACAACCGCTACTACAAACCCTGACATTTTAGAACAATCTACTATTGAACCTCCTGAAGTTGAGTCTCTGATTCACAAACTTCAATGATTTTCCATATCTCCTCAAAGATCTGATAAATCACAAGGTAGCGTGACTTCGTGATACAACCCTGCTCATTCTCTTACCAGATTAAAGAGCAAAAAGTTTGGCATTCAACCAACCGAATTACCTCTACCCACAAGGAAGAGAGCAAGGAAATCACCTAAAGGGTCTGATAGCGAGACTCTTTTATCATCATCATCCATCTCAACTTCTCCACCGTGAAGTCAACCATCCACTCCTCCACTTCAGATCATTGTCCACCAGTCTACTGGTACTTCTACCACTCCTTCTCAATCATCTGGAGTTGTAATATCCTCATCTTCTCAACCACAGGGATCATTTTCTGCACTTTCCTCTATTAGTAGTTTAGGGATGGCCCAATCTCCATGGAATAACCCAGGGGCAGTCTTAATGCCTACACCCTTGAGCCAGCTACCAGCCCATCCTGAAAAATGGCTGCCTAAGTTTAATCCTGAAGCAGGCATGCTAGTCAAAGAACATATAAATAATTTTATGTTATCCATTAATCTCAATGGAGTTACCAATGAAGACGTTGTCATTCGACTTTTTCCTTATACTCTTCAAGGAACAATCGGATCATGGTATTTTTCATTACCATTTGGATCTATCACTAGTTGGGATATCTTCCAAGAACAATTCCTTATTAAGTTCGGTGATGATAGGTCTACGGCAACATTGATCAATGACCTGTCTAACCTTAGAGTCGAGTCAAAAGAACCTATCAAAGATTTTGTTATGAAACCAGCTGTTTAGTCAATTTAGTGTTCCTAAATTGATGTCATTAATTGTCAACCCGGGGCTCGTAAGCTGATGAAGTGAAGGTGTACTATATGTACTTAAGCA
>APFE031329249.1:57204-72992 GCA_000404065.3 Pinus taeda
GATGATGTAATCAGCTGACCTTGTTCCTTTAGGGTGTGAAGCAACACTTTTAGGGACTTAGGAGCCCTTGGTTTATGGACATGTATGATTGGGGTTGCAGTGCCCGAAAATTTCTATAACAGTTGCCCCCTAAAGCATGAGGTCATTAATCTTTTGATGTCGGGTGAAATGATTTATCATGAGGATCCGAAGTTTTTTCGAGCTGGAAGGTGACCTGTAATAAGATACAATACAATACATTATCTTCATAATATTTTTCATGATCTAGCTGAGGCAGGCATTCCCATGCTCGGCTTTATAAATTCATTTTCATGTACATAGGACATACAACCGTCTGTGTAGCAGACTGATGATTCGGATAGAGTCATCATCCTTTGATTCGGATGATCATCTGTTTGGCAATGATTTACATTTGATGTCTTTATATTCTTGAATATATCGCAGCCTGGATGGATGAAACTAGATCCAGGGTCTTCAAACTCGTTCAATCTTCACTCGGATTACAAGTCGATCCATGTGAAGGATGTTCTGGAGTCAAACATGGAAAGACATCGCCTAATTACTAGCCAATGATGTAAGTTGTTAACAGGCGCGAGAGGAATCACCGATAATGATGATGACCCTCAAGGTACTACAGTACAATTTGCGTGGTGTGAAAAAGGGACTTGGTGTCGAACACCATGCAAAATCTTTCGGTTGAAGGCCATTGATGTAAACCTGTCACCGGAAGTGAGAAACTTGCCATTGAGGCATGCAAGCTTCAAAGTACTGAAAGGGTTGTTCCTGGGTCGACTTCTTGGATAATGAGCTGATGTCAACAAGAAGTGACCCATCGTGGGAGGGCCTTAATGAATCCCACATCTACGACATGGAACAGAGAAAATGATTTTGGAGGTGAAAACGATCTGATGATACAAGGTTTAGGGTGGCGGTCATGAAAGAATGGAGCGCGGATGTATTGCAGCGGATGAGACACAGGTGAATTCTATGAGAAACTTCTCTTGAACATACCGGTGACACTGAAATGGATTGGTAGTGTTAACCCCAAATATGGATGGTACGATGAACCAATGGTGATATGACCAGTGAATGGAATAACCCAACCCGACTCGGATGTGGAGTAAAAGTGTCATGTTCAAGAGCGACTTGCTACCAATAAAGTTTCTTCAAGTTTTCTTCCCAGTTTTTCCCAGTCATTGCTGACTAGTACCTCTTTATTTTTATCAAGCTTGAGGAGGATAACATATGCTTGTTCTATAATTTTCCCTTTGGGCGAACCCATCGCTATGTTTTAACGAGCCTAGCGACAGTGAAACTTGTTCTCATCCATTTGGACAAGTTTGTTGCTATTAATTTTAACGAGTTTAACGATAATGATAACTCGGTCCTTTTTCAATTTTAGAGAGTCTGAAAAGGGACGAAAAGGAAACTCTAATAATCCTTTTTCATCATATAATCCCTTAAGCCCGAAAAAGTATACAACAATATGAAAGGGATGAAATTTCGATAGTTTTAACGAGCCGAATAAGACAAGCGCTCGATCTTTTTGTGTAATAATCCCTCAGGTCCAAAAAGATTAAAATCTATAAGATGGATAGCACTTCCGGTAGCTTTAATGAGCTGGAGTGGCCAGTCGCTCGGTAATCTTTTCATATTTTACGAGTCAGGTGAAAAGAGCTTAAAGGAGACTCGTTTTTTGAGGAACGAGTGATAATTTCAGGTAGAAGCTGATTCTAGGTAAGGTTTGGAATTTTTCCAATCACGGCAGTGTCACAAGGATGGCTAGCAAGATAACTCGTCACAGTTGTTCCTCAAAAGGGTAAAAAATCAAATGGAGGCATATGATCAGCTAAAAAAAGTGGAGGTGATGATGAGAACACGACCAAGGCTTAAAAGCTGATGATAATGCATTCACAATGGTTATTTACGAGAGATTGGTTCATTTTTTAATGAGCTTAAACTCTGGGGGAAACATTTACTCATTTCTTAGGTTTAATTTTTAACGAGCTTGAACTTCACATAAAAATTGCTCGTGCCACTCATATAATAAGGTTATCTCATCTATAGATGCCATTTTTTATGGAGCTTGCACCTTTCAAAGCTTTGCCCTAGATCCTTTCTTTATGCAAGTTAGGAACGACCAATTCTACGAGTTTAAAGGGTTTGAGAATCTACAAACTAAGAAAATAAATGGTCGCTCTTCGCTTGCATGCAAAAAGGTTTGCATGCCCCCGGGTATAGTAAAATTTCCTAGCTACCGTTTAGAAGTTCTTGTTTCGGCAAGACAGTTTCCATCCACATAGCAGATAGAAACACTTCCTGGCTTAGTCCATCTAGACTAAGGTGATTCTACTCTTCAACCACCTAACCTTGATGAGGGAATCTTATTCTGGTCTAACTCCCTTTTCCTATTCGGACGAGTGTCAGACCAATCATTTTCCTCCGCAGAAACTTACTCTATACCTAGAGTTTCCCTCCCGGAGCAGGCCAGGGTGCATGCCCCCTGGGTTTCAGTAATGTCCTCCCGAATCACTCGCGATCTTTAGGTGGACAGACTGGAGATTGATGAGACATTCCTTGCGTGACAAGACCATTTAGGGATGGAATTTGACTATTAGCTATGTGTGAGCTGGGGAATGAAAGCTGGTCTACAAGCTTGACCACTCGGCCTTCATGCGGAAAACACATTACTGTAAAGAGTGAGGAGACAATGGCTCCCATGCTATAAATATAGTCGCGCCCAAGGAGTAGATTATAATCTAGGGGTCCTTGGACTACTATTACGTTCATATAAATGGTTTTCCTTCTCAACGTTATGGGCACATTGGCAAGGATCCCTAACGGTTGACTGGTTCCTTTATCGAAGCCTGTTAGATTTCTCATCTTAGGCAGAAGCGATGGTGAACCAAGCGCTTTCCAAGCAATCGAGGAAAGGATACTCACAGAAGCCCCTTCATCTATTATGGTATTGGCCAGGACCATTCTGTAAGCTTGTACAATGATTTGGAACGTTACATTAGCCGGTAAACGGGGTCTGCCTAGTAGATTCCAATCGAAGGAAACTACTAGGTTGCTTGGAGGTGGGACCAAATAGACGGTCGGATATGACTCTGACGAACTTCCTTCCTGTGATAAAGGAACGGGTGATTTCCCCCATGTTCATCGGAGTCTATGTTTATGAAAAGAATTTGAACGGTGTCGTTCTCATTCTCTTTAGTGACTGTATCATCTGAAGATGGACCTTCTGAAGGCAAGACCGGGTCAACTACCGCCTCGACCTTTTGACTTTCATTCGGTATGGATTCAGAGGGTTTATCTTCAATGGTAGATGCTTCAACCAACCACAATGGCATTTCAGTTAGATTTTCAACCAGTGGTGGACTCGGCAAGAGTTTCTTATATCTAGGAGGAAGCTGTAGAGGTGAAGCCGGACGGTTATCCAAAACTCTTTTAGCTTCGTCTAGGAAGGTACAATGGTGGATGACGTGATTGCCTTCACACAGTTTACAAGGAAATTTACATTTCCTTTTATGTCCAGATACTTCGCTTTCACTGGTTGACGGTGTACTTTCAACACGATCGAAGGTTGATGACACCGGATTGTGCAAATGAGGAGACCAGTCCCTTAAGATCCAAGGGATGCAAGGACAATCTCAATGATAGTGGTCTCCTCTACAAATGACACATGGGGATTTAGGCTTGGACGGTGCAGTGTGTGGATTTTCGCTAGACAATGCATGGTTGCCCCTTTTTGCCTTTGGCTCCTTCTTCTTCTTTTCCTTCTTCTCCTTCCCCTTCTTCCCTTTCTTAGTTACTTGATTTTAGCTTTACGAGCTTCATCAAGCGAAGAGGAAGGAGGAGAGGGGGAAATGGACGAAGTAGAAGGTTGAGGGATAACTCTAGTATCATCTAGTTACTGACTTGGTTGTTCAAGAATTACAGTATTCTGAACGACAGAGGTAGAGAAGAGCCATACGGGCAAGCCAATCGTCAACCCTGGAAGTGACAATGTGGCCATATGGGGTGCACCAACATCTCCCCAAGAGGAGAAAGGACTAAGATTTCCTCCAAGGGGAAATCCTTGGTTGGTAGACTCCATTTTTCTCAACCTAAAGACCAACGAGGGAATAGTGATGTTATTCCGATTAAAATAAATTTTAGACACTTTGACACAACTTGTTTTTTCAATTTTTAAGAGTCGAGAAAAAACAAAAGATGACTCTAGCCGCCTTCGATTTTTAATGAGCCTAAAGTGACAAGTGCTCAAATGGACCTTTTCCTTTAAGGAGTCTGAAAAGGAATGAAAGAGACTACTATGGAAATCTAGACAGAGGGATTACCAAACCAATCGCAAAATTGCAGAATAATTTTTATGGTACGGCAGTCAACCTTCCCGAATGTTGTGTTCAGTGCATTGCGATCGATAGGGCGGCAAACACGGCTTCCTAAGGATAAATGATATAGCCTATTGTAGTCTCCCAATATATACTCGATGGTATGTGGGAGCACAAGTCCGTACTGGCACTTGTCATCTCAAAGAGGAGGAATCACCCAACCAGCAATGAAAGTGATAGTTACCAGGCTTAACGATGCCGAAATATGTCTCTAGCCTAGACTTCTAGATGTTATGCGTTAGGTGCCAAAGCGTTTTTATGTTCATTGAATTTATTTTACAGTTAATCTTGTTTAAAAATTTGTCTTTCAGGTTCACCGCGTGATGTAGATATAGAATTCCTAAAATGCAGTCTAAGATGATAAACAATCATTTAATCTTCTTTTGCAATCAAAATCCTAGCTACTAAGGAAAGAAAAACTGGATTCTTTCAACAAAGAGCACAGAGCACACACTAAATGCACTGTCCTAAATCAAACCAACAAGCAGTCTAAATGCAAATGCACATGCATGTATTTGTTTTCAGCCTTCTTAATATGTGAATGACAAGAAGAATGCTAGGTGCAAATCTGAATTATCATTTCAAAGCGACAATACTAACAAATTTCTCTTCCAAACGAAGTGAAGATAACGACGACACTTTGCAATTTCGAATTGAAAATTGTTTTCGACACTTGAAAAACTACTAATTCAAATCACATACAAGAGTAACATTATAATCGACCATCAAGAAAAATAGGATTCTCTTCTATGACTGAAAACGACACTTGCGACACTTCCAAATCAAGAAACGACAGTCTGATTACGCCACTTCTTTGTAAAAAAGAATTGAAAATGGCGCACAATACATAAATACATTTACATTTCTTTGCACAAGGGAGGTGGAATGATGGAAAGGAAGGGATTTTCCATAGAGATATATTGATCGTAGACAGCAAAACTCCTTAATAGGGCTGAAGAGAGTGAAGAAAAACCAAATTCTGAAGGAAAAATTAACCTTCTCTAACCATCGCACCTATTACACAGGGAATCCAGTGTGCATCCCACCTACTACACATGGGAGGTGCGATGCATACAGACTTCCTTGAAGAGAGGGTGCGATGGTACTAGTGCGAGACTTTTAATTGGTCTTTGGTCATAATTTGCAGTTCAGTTCAGAGATTTAGGCCAAGCAAGTGATGTTTAGTAAATATAAATCATAGGGGTTGATCTAATGAGGTTACTAGGGCCACCACTAGGGAAATTAGAGTGTTTGCAGATTGATTCTTCAATTTATAAACAAAACTGGAAGATAGACTGAAGCAGCATTGATCTACTTTGCACTTGCATATCAAATGCAGTTCGAAGGCTAGCTGGCTTAACTTCAGGCTTCGTCTGTAAGTTTATAAAACAAACAAATATAGACTAGCAAACAATCTATTCGTTCCCTAGTGGAGTCGCCATTTTGTTATCGGGAAATCTAGTGTCCACTCGGAGCTGCTAGTCCCACTAAGACTGGTAGTTATCTTAGAAACAAACAAACTAAAACTAATTTCGCTTTCCTTTATGAGAAGTAGATAAGAGGAGAACAAAGGACACCAACCTCAGTCTTGCACTTGGTTCCTTGTTTAGTTCTTCTCCCTTCTGACAGATTTTTGCCGCTCCTCTTTGGTCTACCCAGCTTTAAAGAGCACCTGTGGAATCAAAGCAGCATAATACTATCGAAGAACAAAGATCTACAGTCATAAGCAATACAGGACCAGATATGTATTGGCCACACAAATGCATATATCATCAAACATACAAGAATGTGGAGGAAAACTTGAATAGCTTTATTAATATCAAGAATAGCAAAGACGATTACAACCAATTGTTCTGACCCAGCATCATCCTCCAGCAAGAAAGCCCTTCTTCACCTCATGTAAAGCTTAGATCACCCAACACTATGATGTTGCACTAGGAAACCAACAGCACTTCCTTATAAGATACAAGATTCCAACCCCCAACCTCTGGATCTCTCGGATGATGGATCCATATATAGATATTTGTAGAGGTGTGAGTCAGCTCTAGGTTTTTGATTAGTGTCATTCCACTGATAGTTCTTGGCTCCACTTGGAGATTTCATTGATCTCTTACTCATTCCTGGGCGAATTTTGAGAGGCAAGTGTCATATGAGAAGTTTCTAGAAGATTCCTTGATCATCCATTTAGCAAATTGTCTCTGCCACTTGTCTATTCCCGCTCCTCGCACCCTGTAGAAGGACTTTTCAGTATGCATCGCACCTCCCGTGTGTAGTAGGTGCGATGCATTGCACCCTCTACACTGGGCAGTCAGTATGGTCCAGTTTTGACCAGTTCTGAGCAGTTTTCTGTGGAGAAATTCTGGGAGATGATGTAATCAGATGACCTTGTTCCTTTAGGGTGTGAAGCAACACTTTTAGGGACTTAGGAGCCCTTAGTTTATGGACACGTATGATTGGGGTTGCAGTGCCCAAAAATGTCTATAACAAAGGGAAGAGGGAAATGAGTGGAATGGGCATGGGAATGGTCAAAGGAGATAGATGGAGTATGAGGGAGGGTGTTTGAGAATTAAATTTACATTTTTATCACAGCAAATGAATCAAAATGACTAGGAGACTAAAAACATAGCAAAACCCTAAGAGAGGGTGATTTACTGAGCTATATGATGAAACTGAATGGTAGGATGGTGTGCAGCAACTTGTCACTTTATTTGCCAATGTTACATCTTCAAAAAGAATAAAATATACTTTTAGGAAATCTTTAGAACAATTTCCCTATTACTACTCCCTATGGTGGTGACCTAAGTGGAAATATGACTTTTTACATGACTTGTTGAATGACCTGACCTACTAATAACAATAGATGGAATGATAACCAAAATAATGACCAACACACTCTTGGATGACCTATCACAAGGAGTGATGACAAGACCATTGTGGCATTTATTGACCATGAGAATGAAGGGAATAGTAATGACCAAGACACTGACCAACTAACCAATGATCAAACTTTATGTGAAAATTGATTTGAAGCTATAACAATTTGACCTAGGACCCTATCAACCATATTGAAAGAGTACATTTAATAACTGGTGACTCCTAGACAATAAAAAAATTCCACTACAGAGTGTTATCCAAGTTGAGCTTCAAAAGAATATATGAAAAAATAGTTGAACACTTCCTTGCAGTAATATTTCACATGATTTTTGAGATCGATCCTCCTTGTATGACCAATCAAATGAAGGAGTCTCTTCAAGATATTTTGGACTGGTTTCCGGCTCTATAGGGTATATACGTCAGGTTCTTCGGTTGACAAATATCCCCTTATCTTATGCCGTGATATGTGGCTAACAAAGTGATCATGGAAGAAGTTGAAAATCAGTTGGACAAGGGATTATCAGAAGTTGTTCATAGGAGGAAGAAATCCCCTTGGCATATTTTTCCATTGAGGATCAAATTATATGAATTAAAGAGCCACAAGGCTACGATAGCCGAGAAAAGATTTGGATCACCTACACTTCACCATTAAATACTTCCATACATATGATCCCAGGCGAATTGTCAAGTAGCGTTGTCAAAGAATTGGTAACAATATTGGGTATTCATCAATGTCCAAAGCCAAAGATGAAAAGATAAAGAAGGGGTGCAATGCCAGAATGAAGACACATCCACTATTGGAGGCCAGTTCACCCCACAATCCACCAGCTCAAGACTTGCAAGAATAGGAGGAGGAGGAGATAATGCCTTAATTAAGGAAACTAGCTCCCAAGTAAAGGATTAGATATCCCACTACATGAGAGAGCCGCAAGAAATGGAAAGTTGATCCCTTAAGCTCGAGAGATAGACAAGCAGAGGAAGAGAGAGGAGAAATAGAATAAGAGCAGATAAAGAGCTAGTAGGATGATTTTCTTGAAGAGAAACAAGAAGAATAAGAAGAAGAAAGGAGGAGGATAGAAGAAGAGTAGCAAAGGCAAACCCATGAGGATGAAGCAACAGGTAGATTGGAAGCAAAACAGCCTCAGGAGCTAGAAGAAGAAAAGTTCATGGAAGAAGATACCATCCATCCAATGGAGGTTGAAATAAGTACACGAGGGGAGCATCCCCTCACAAGGGGTCATCTTCCATTTGGAGAGATGGAGATTACACCTCCACCAGCAGACTGATTCATGGATGTATGCAACGTAATGTTTGATCTACTGAAGAAGAGGATCATACAACAAAGGCTCAGGTACTTCCCACAAGATCGTCACAATCCAATCTCAGTGTTTACAAAGAGGGTGATCACTTCCAACACTAGAAGGAATCCAAGGGTGATCATGGAGGAAAATTTTTCATTCGCTATAGCAGCACAGGATAACTCAAAGTACTTGTTGAAAGAGAATCCTAGGTTGAGAAGAGAACTTGTTACGGTGAAGAAACAATTAGAACATCTTGCAGTTTAGAACCAGTGGTTGTCATCACATAACTTTAATACCACAGAATGGGAGTCATTCATTCAAGAAGATCCAGGTCCATTGGAGGATACCATGGCATGACTATATGATGAGATGATATTATACTGCAAGTCATGGATCCTCTCATTGGCATTCAAAAGAATGCACAGGAAGTGGTGAAACTCCTGAAGATAGAAAACATAGTAGTTGACCAGATGTAGGAGTGGACTGCCAAATATTCGAATGCTCTGCAACATTTAGAAAAGAAGGATAAATTTCCACATAAATTGACAGAGTTCAGTTGATACTCCACTTACATAATTACTCTCATCTTGGAGCATAGGTGGTTAGTATTATGACTACGTGAAATCGTCTGCATAATGAATTTGAGTATTTTTCACAGAAGCATGGGATGCCTGCCATTAGATCTCTTAAAGAAATCAGAGGCAGGGAGGTCATCTTCCAGGAGATAAGGGAATACATTCAAAAAATTAAGCAAGCAACAAAACGAGAAGGCTTGGATGTAACCAAAGACATTATTCAATAGTATGCCTTTGTACCAGTCAAAGTGTACATGAAACTTTCATGGCTATGGAATAATGTACAGTCAAGTTCCAAGAACATACTGACAGAGGCATTGGAGGTGAATATGTGCTACAAAGGGGACTTTCTAGATCGGATTGAAGACATCGCAAAGGATTTTAGAGCATAGCACACTTACGTCACAAACAAACTCCATGAAGAAGCAAATAATTTATCCATTTGATGAGTCTTTTTCCTTTATCATTTTTGTCTTATTAGGCCCCGTGTCATTTGTATTTTGTTTCAAATAATAAATGTTATGTAATGAAGTCCAAGGGACACATGTGGAATATGAAAAGCCACACATTGGAATGTAATGAGTCATGTTAGAATGTGAATAGTAATAGAAGTCAAAGAGTAATGGGAAGCTCAAAGGTCATTTTGTTTGTTATAAATAGCTCCTCATAACTCAAGCAAAGGGTGTTTTGGTAGGCTTAGCCTTGGCTTCTCTTGTAATACACGGGAGATAGATTATTCTTTGGAGAAGCAAGTTATTACTTCGTGTTCCATTATTGGATACAGTGTTTCACTCATGTAATAGTGTACTTGGGATCTTATACTTATAATCAGAAGCTCAATGAGCCATCTTTCCTTCATACATGTATTGTATATATAGTTAGACTATTCTAGTTATATTTATGGTATTTGTTTCTTTAGTTACATATTAAGTTAATGAAATATTTTGTTGCTTAGTTAAGGCTATTACTGAATGAATGTTATTATGTTTTAACGATTGTTGTTTACTATGTGGACTAATCTGCAGGCACTTACAAGTCTTTCTTTTTATTCCTAGGGCCCTCTTTAGGACAGTACTATTACTTTTCAATAGGTAGCTTGTTTCCCTCAGTAATGGTATAATTCTTCCCCGTACACCTTACATTGGGTGTCTCACAAAGCTCACATTCTTGTTGACCCAAAGAGGCATTGCATTTTCTTATGTCTGATTTTAACCAAGGCATATCCTGAAAAACCATTTCAACAATGGTCGAGCTATATAACCAAATGGGACTCCTACACTAAATGGTGTGAGGTCTAATTGGGACTTCACATAGGGAGATCCCTTTATAATGTTGGGAGCATATAGCACTGCCAACACCATGATAACCATTGTTGTTGCCAAGTAGTGGATGTTATCACTCCAAATTTTCTTTTTAGTTGTTAGGAAAGAAATGATAGAGGTATCCACAAACCTACTTTGGATATTAGGATCTAGCCTTCCTAATACTCAGAGAGGGCTCTCTCTTTATGATTTAACTTTTTCTAGTTAATTGATTTTAGGCTAGTTATGATTATACTTGGGTTTTGGTTTTGATTTGGTGGTGGGATCACTTACTTAGATGGACATACAGATGTATTTTACCATTGGGCCATGGGGTCAAATGTCAAGCAAATAGGATTGGATCAAGTTCTAAAAATAGTGTCTACAGGGCAAGGTAGTTGGGTTACATCAGACCTCAAGGTTGGATGGTGAAGTGGTTTTCAATCGGATCCAAGGAGCAATTAAGGATTCCTTAGACCATATTTTGAATGAAGTGAAAGAGGTCAATCAGGATGGGAGATAAATTAAGGATTCTCAGATCCGGATATCAGAAGAAAACATAAAAATAATTAATTTTTCAAGACATAGTGTACTTAAACAAATTCTGAAATAAATTTCAAGTTAATTCATTCACTTTAGATAACATGTAAGTTTGTGAGATACATAAGAAAACAACAAATTTGACAAAGAAAATACTTCACTATAATAGCTCAACACATGAATCCTCTAATGCAATTTCTTTATTACTTAGTCCAGTCTGCTGACTTGAAAAAATTGTTACAATAACCCTCGGGTTTATGATCAATAAAACTCTCCAAATGTATAGTACTATAGATCAACCTGATTATGCAATATAACTAAAGCAAAATACTTAATCTACTTCTACAATCAAACTTGTGGAAGCTGAATCAATTTGAGCAAGATCAAGTGGAACACATATAACAAAGAAGCAGAATCAATGCACATGAAACACAGAAGAATACTCTGGGGAAAGCCTCAGCTAAAAATCCCTCTATCTGTATTATCATACAAGGTGGAAATACACCAGAATTATACAAAGCCTTAGGACTCACAACTAGCCATCTCTCAATACAATCCTCCTGGATGCTCATAAGCCAACAAGGCTTCTCACAAACCTTCTCCTGTGCCCTCCAAGCCTCCTATTTCCTTACGTTGCTTCTCCTGGGTGATCCTACTATTACCCAGTGTAACACTAATCACTCACACTAATCTCACACCCTGTAAAACTGTGCAATCCTCAAGGAACCTTATTCCTTCTATGTCGATGAGTTTCCTTTATAGGAAAATTCCTCCAATTGATAGTACAATGTCCCTGCCTTTAATCTCAACTGGGTCTTTTTCTGAACTGACATGCATGAGTTATTTATGAGAGAATCCTCAGTTATCTGGGGTACACTAGTTGCACGCATGCATGCATTAACTGACTGAACTCACAATTAGTTCCTCAAACCATTTGGAACTAAATTAACTGGACTTAACTCAATTAACTAAGCTAACTAATTACAACTCATCCTTATCTCCTTAATTAAGGGATAACTTCCTCAATCAAGGGATAACTATTGCATGACTTCACAAAGACTTCATTTTTGAATTCCTCCAACTAATTAACTCAGGATGAATTAATTAATTATTTTTCAAGTAGCTGGTGAGACTAAATTCGAATTTTAATTCACAATTTTAATTCAAGGACAAATTAAAATTGGAATATTTTGAAATGATATCTATAGCATTTCTATTTTTAGCATTTCTTGTTGCTATTCTCAACAGTAATCCCCCCCAATACTTCAAATTATGAAGTATTTATACAAAAATAATTTACAAAATATTCCAAACTATCTTAGGAATTAATCTAGGAGAAAGAAATATCTTCATGAAAGAAGATAAAGACAAATGTTCAACTATTGTATGTTATCCCTGTTTATTAGGTTGTGATGTATTTATGCTTTGATATTTTTTTGTTTATTCTCTGCCTTGCTGTTGCTCTTCACATTGGCTCTTCTTTGTACTTTAACCTTTCAGCTGATACACTTTCACCTGATACACTTTTACCTGGCTGATCTGTCATTTCCTTTCACTATGTTGTTTTCACCTTTACTGTGTATTTTTACATTTTGACTATGCATTTTACAGTAAGTCATTTAACTTCTCCCATGTGTATGCATATAGTAACTAAATATTTACCATCTTCCTATAGATTTCATCTGCCTTAGCGTATTTGGAAAAAGTGGGTTTATTTACAAAAAGGTGGTTTACCTCATGCTGGAGGTAAAACAAGTTCTCAAAGGTCTAATATAGAACCTTTCTAGTAGGCATCCCCTTCATAGAGGAAGTATTTACCTGATCCTTTTCCACCTCTCTTATTCTTCTGATGTAGTCCTCCTGTGGCATTAATTTATCATTTATCACCAAGGGATTGGGCAGACCCTTCTGCCTCAAAACATCAAACTTTACCATGAACCTATCTATAGCCAGTTGCATGGTTTGACATTTGTCCTCAAGGTTTAACATCAAATTCCTCTTGGTGAGGACCTTTTTCACCTCTAGTATTGTGCCTATTCTGTCAGCTATGTCCAATTCCTGCAATTCATATTTGTTTTTGGAGTTCAGGAAATGGATCAGTCTAGTGGCTTCTTCTGGCATGTCTCCCAGTTCTGCCTTAACTCTTTGAATGGCTTCTGTAGCTTCTTTGACTAAGTCATTATGTTCAAAGATGACTTGAATGAATGGAAAAATATCATTAGCAGAGCTAATAATATTGGTCCATAATTGTTCCTTAGCTTGGCCAAGTGGCTCCTTTAATGTTAGCTCTTTCTCTAAGCTTTTTATCCTCTTATTCATCATGGTTGAATTTTGTACTTCCTCTCTATGCATAATCTGTGCAAGCTTACTGTCATTTTCTAGACTTGTTATTTTTTCATTAAGCTTGTTTATTTATGTGGTCTAAATGGACATGTCTTCCATTTCCTTGACCAGCTTACTTGCCTCATCACCTGGCTGAGTTGTCGTTGTTTTCGAACATGTTGCTGATGTAGATGTTGTGGCAGCTGGTAGTGTTGTAGCTAGTGGAGTTGTAGGAGCCAATGAAGTTGACAAGGTGGATGGTATTGTTGTGGTGACTATTGGAATGATAGTGGCAGTGGCAGTCTCAGGGCTGGCATGTTTCAGTTGTATCAAGTTGTCCAACTCCTTCTCCATCTTTTTTAATTGGTCATTCAGCTGTAAAACAAGGTCCATCATTTCCTCCTAATGTGTTTGGATTTCTAAGACCTCATTTGTCTGTGGGTGCTCTGAATGAGGCAATTTGAGTTGTTTTTTGAGAGCAGCAATGTCCTCATTCTTTTTCTTTATCAACTTCTCAACAGCCTTGATATCATTGGGATCATGTCCTAGCTCAATGACCAAGTCTTCCAATGACTTGATTATGTTATCCTTAGCCTGTGAGGAGGCCTTTCCCAGCTTGTATTGTGCAGTGATGTTATCTATTGAAATTTTCAATTTGTGTGCAGTCATAGCTTTACCTGTTAAGGTGGAATAGATCATCTCACCTACCTACTTGTGAAACTCAATTTTGTCAATGGGATGAACATCCCTGGAAAAACCTCAAAAGTTGTTTTCCTATAGTCTGCTGATGTTTTTGGCTGCTCGACTGTAGGTTTCATAAATTTCATTTGCATTTTCCCTATTTGGTGTGTTTCTCCTGAAGTTGTTGTGCCTTTGCTCCTTTCCATCATTGTATCAGTGTCAGTGATTTCCACTGAGTCAATGGTGTCTTCCTATTCAATTACAGGATTAAGCTTGGGCCTCTTCCTGTAACTAATCTCAAACTATTCATTTTTGGTTTCCATAGCTAAACTAGAACCTTCTTCTTTGGTTCTCTTTGCATTTCTATCTTCATTGGCTGGAGTTTGTAAAATAGGAGGAATCGTCATTGGTTCTCCTAATTCGGGAACCTTCAGGAAGGAACTTGTATAAATATGTTTTTCTACATCAATTAATGTATTCTCTGCATCAACTACAATATTGTCCATGTCTATCAAAGTGTTTTCCAACCATTCTGATTGGTTGGCAAATCTCTCTATGTCTAGCCTAGGATGATGAATGAAAGGGCCCAATTTGACCTTGAGCCTTAGCTTATTTATGACTCCATGAGGGTCATATTGCCACATAAAACTATTTTTGAATTTCATCTCCTATAGAATTTTATCAGCCTCTGGTCCAGCTTCCCTATTGTTACAAATAAAGGGGCCCAATTGATTTTTCATTTTGAACTAGGTATTCTTCCTAGCTGATAGGAAATTTACTTCATCAGAGTTTATTATCTGCCTAATGTATTCTAGTGCAAATATCCTCATGGGGAGGTATTTGGGCAGTTTGTATGGGGCAAGTTGGCATCCATATATCCTTATTTCTATGTGATTCTGGTACAAACACCAGTCTCTCACTTTACTATTCTTGGCCAACTGTAAAACTCTTTTGATATCTTGACTGATTTTGGGTTGAGGGCTACTGGTTGGCATATTCATAACTGGATGGACAAATGAATCAATGAAGTCCTTGTAAGTAAATACAATGGATTACTTTTGGATCAAGGGTGTCCAATATATGATTGAGCTTGGATTTCCTTTGGTGTCCAATTTCTTAATGTTGATAGGGAATTTATTTGATTTTTAGTACAAGAACATATGAAATAAAACTAAAGAATACTTGAAAACTCTCTCACTTGGTAGTCTGATGAATTGTTCATGCATCCTATCGCTATGAACTGAGCATAGTTGTAAATTACAACAGGAGGCTTGCCTGGGCTAAAGATGGAAAGGAAAGCAAGGACAACCTCATCCACATGTTCATCTATAGTGTATCCTAGAATGCAGGAGAGCATGGTTATGATTTGTCTACCTCTCTTAGAAAAAAAGGTGGCAACATATGGAGGACTTTATGTAGGAGTATGGCACTCCTCTATGATGAAAGTTTGGAAAATTTGGGCTATTCTAGGAAGTTCTAACTTGGTATATAGGTCCAGCAAGCCTTCAATAGAAAGTGGGGTCTCATTTGGGCTTAGTTGGACTTGCAACATTTGGATAATGGATTCTGCAGTGATGGTAAATAAAACTTGCTGGTCAGGGGTGACAATGTTATAAAACCAACTCGCAAAAAGATAGAAAAGATAGTTGAATGACTTAGAATTCAGCCTCTGCAAGGGGGCAACCTCCTTTTCATTACATAAATGAACAATTCTTGGATGATACAAATGAAAAGACCTCCTTCCTATATATAGGAGTCTAAGGGGTCATAATATAATCAGAGCCGACATAACAATAATAA
>APFE031329249.1:101906-126666 GCA_000404065.3 Pinus taeda
TTTTTTTCCAAATTCTTTTATGGTTTATGAGATAATTTTTTTTACATTTTTTATTTTTTATTTCTGTCTTTTTTATATATATTTTTATATTTGCTTTTCAGAGACAATTATTTCATGCGGATTGAAAATTTAATTAACGACGTATAAATATGTAAAATATCGAAAATGCAAAATATTGACTTTCTCTTTTAAATATGCAAAACAAAATAAACCTCACTACAATAAAAATAAAAATAAAAATAAAAACAAGAAAATATCAAGAAGAAGACCACTTCAAAAATTATTAAATTTACAAAATAATTATTTACATTTCATACATTAAAAAATTTAAAGTCAAAAAATAGATCTTTTAAAAAAAGGGTCTGATGCAGAATTACCACTTTTTTAAATCAGCATGAAAATCACTACCATTCTAAAACGCAATGTACATAAAAAAAAATTAAAGTGCCAAAAACTATGCTCTAAAAAAAACATGTGTTCTGCATCACGCCTTTTCAAAATCGGATCACTTTTTTGCTATCTGATACTGTTACCCGTTTCAAAGTTTACATTGTTTGTGAAAGTTGCCACACAACCTTCACCACCTAACTACCCTGTTGAAATCAGATTTTTCTTCAGATCTGGAACATGCCTTACCTCCTTTAGTAGCCATTGATTTTGATTCTGTTGTTTTACAAGAACATTACCCATTCCAACAATTTTACAGGGTTTATCATCACCCAAACGAACTTGTCCAAAATCTCCTTGAACATAGTCATGAAAATATTTCTTATGAGGTGTGGCATGGAATGAGGCCCCTGAATCTACCACCCGGGAATCAGTAATATTTTCAAAAGAAAGAATCAAAGCATCTTGTAACACCTCACCTGTCACATTTTCTTCATGATTATTTTCTTGTTGTGAATCTCCTTCTTTTCCCTTCCGAGATCTACAATCTTTCTTTAGATATCCTTTCTTTCCGCATTTCCAGCACATTATCCCCGATTTGGACTTGGATCTACCTTTCCTTGATTTACTGCGATATCCTGAGATCTTTCCTTTTTCCATTTTTCTTCCCCTAGACTCTGCACTTAAAGAATTACCTAATGTCTCACCGGAGCTTTTCTGTTGCATTTCCTCGCTAAGGATAGCACCAACAACATCATCAAACTTTAAAGTACTAGATCCAGAAACAGAGTTACTAATGGCCATTACTAAACCATTCCAACTTTCTAGTAATGAGCACAAGAATAATAGAGCTCTAACTTCATCATAAAATTTTACCCCTACAGAACTTAACTGACTTGTAATAGTGTTAAAATCATTTAAATGGTCTGCAACAGATCCACCTTCCGACGTCTTCATATTAAATAACCGTTTCATAAGAAATACCTTGTTTGAGGTCGATGGTTTTTCATATAGTTTTTCCAACGCCTTAATCAAACCCTTTGTCATTGTTTCCTTCGAAATGTTGAAGGCGACCGACGCTGCGAGGCACAACCGTACTGTTCCGAGTGCCTTTCTATCGAGAAGGTTCCATTCTTTATCTGTCATACCCGTCGGCATCTTTGTTTTTTCACCCAATTGTAGGTACAGATCTTTCTGATACAGATAATCTTCCATCTGCATCTTCCACAACGAGAAGTTTTGGCCGTTAAATTTCTCAACCCTAAACTTACCATCTTTCACCATTGCTCCCACTTGAACGAGGAACTCTTATTCCCTGCAAGTTTATCAACCAAATAGACCTTCGGCTCTGATACCAGTTGTTAGAAAATTATATATTACAGAGCAATAGAACACATAGAATATTGCATAAATATAAACACAAAAAACACATAGAACTAGAGAGACACAGATATATGTGATTCACCTAGTTTGGGCTACATCCACCCCGAACAGCCAGTCCTTCCTTTCTATTATCCAGTAAAAATGAAGAGACACAACCTACAGTAGATCCGATGTAATATCCTCTGTTTACTCTCACAGTCTCACCTCTCTGTTTCTCGCTCAAATAATATACCTCTATTACATAGCCTCAATACAATGCCCTCATACAAAGAGAGGGGTTTCCCTCTAGGGCAAAAAACCCTAAACTAAACATAAGTTCTACCGTCAGATCATCTGCCTAATGAACGGCCCAGATTGACTAGAAATTACTATACTTTTACAAGGCAATTTTACATCTATTTTTTCGGGGGACCACTAGCCCCTGGACCTCCCAGCCGGAGGTGATCAGCCCCCCCGAACACCCGCAGGGGACAAGTCCCCCCCGCACCCCCCTTCGTGGAGGGGTGTACAAACTTCCTGGGGTATACATCCGGCTGAAACAAAGACCTCTAAATAATCATGCTCCACACCCAACAATTGGCATCCATATATCCTTATTTCTGTGTGGTTCTGGTACAGATACCAGTCTCCCACTTTACTATTCCTGGCTAACTCTAAAACTCTTTTGATCTCTTGACTAATTCTGGGTTGAGGGCTACTCATTAGCATATTCATAACTGGATGGACAAATGAATCAATGAAGTCCTTGTAAGTAAATATAGTGGAGTACTTTTGGATCAAGGGTGTCCAATATATGATTGATCTTGGATTGCCTCTGGTGTCCAATTTCTTAATGTTGACAGGGAATTTGTCTGATTAATAATACAAGAACATATGAAATAAAACTAAAGAATACTTGAAAACTCTCTCACTTGGTAGTATGATGAATTGTTCATGCATCCTATCTACTATGAACTGAGCATAGTTGTAAATTACAGTAGGAGGCTTGCATGGGCTAAATATGGAAAGGAAAGCAAGGACAACCTCATCCACATGTTCATCTGTAGTGTATCCTATAATGTAGCCTCTCTCGGAAAAAAAAAATGGTTCTAGCATATGGAGGACTTTTTATAGGAGTATGACACTCCTCTATGATGAAATTTTGGAAAATTTGGGCTATTCTGGGAAGGTCTAACTTGGTATAGAGGTCCAGCAAGAATTCAATAGAAAGTGTCGTCTCATTTGGGCTTGGTTGGACCTGCAACATTTGGTTAATGGATTATGCAGTGATGATAAATAAAACTTGTTGGCCACGGGTGACAATGGCTCTTTGGCTTGGAATGTAGCAAGCATGACAAAAGTGAATGATTTCTAGGAATGGTTGTACTTCTGGAAACAAATACTTGGGAAAATTAGACTCCCAAAGGTGAATGTCATCGTTTTGGTTTAAAAATTTGTCCTTAGTCCAGCGGTGAAGCTTTAGTAGGTAGGTAGGGGAAGCAGTATCCTTAATTTGAAATTCTCAGTCTGCTAAGGCAAGGTGGTCAATGTCCAGGTGAGGGGTTTCTAGAGGTCTCACGTCCAGAGAGGTTTTGGAAGCCATGATTGGGTTTACAGGTTTTAATTAGGCTTCCAGTGGTTTCAGGTGTGAGGTGCAAAAGTTCTGGTACAGTGGGAGAGTAATTACAGTCTGTAAAAGGGTTTGGGATGTAGAAATACATTTCTCTTCAATTTCAGGAAGGTTTCTTTAATTAATTCAATTAATTAACCATTCAATTACATTGTGCATTTCCAAATTCAAGGGTTGTTTTGGTTTTTTCCAAGAATACCTGAAAATTGGCAATTTGGCATGCAAATTAGGTATGGTGGTAATTGTAGAAGGTATTGAGGCTTCAACTGTCAACTGGTTGCTTCAATTGGGTATCCGGAGCGTCTTCAGGCAGCAAAAGGTGGTTAAATTGGTCACAGAGGTTCAGGGTGTCGCAAATGGCTAAGCAGCAGTTTGTAGTGAAAAACGAGTGAAAATAGCAATTTGGGGCTTTTTCGGCCTTTTAAGAGGTAATGGTCACATTTTGGGGCATAAATTATAAATGAACAGTGGGCAATTTTTGGTTTAAGCAGGGAGGTGGTTTTCTGGGCCATCGCACCGCTTTTGGATGGTGGGTGGTATTTTTCGCCAACACACGATCTAACCTAGTACCGCAACGTAGCAGAAC
This sequence comes from Pinus taeda, assembly GCA_000404065.3. Taxonomy (NCBI): domain Eukaryota; kingdom Viridiplantae; phylum Streptophyta; class Pinopsida; order Pinales; family Pinaceae; genus Pinus; species Pinus taeda. The sequence continues at coordinate 105,872 of APFE031329249.1, forward strand.
AGTGCCCAGGCAAAACCGCAAATCTCGCGTGCTCTCGGGCTATTATCTGTCGGACGATGAATCCACACGATATTGTTGTACACCGTCAGATCTAGGGGTAAGAGATTGGAGGGCTATCGTGCAATTGAGTTGCTTGGATGGAATCAGGAAAGTGATTTGGTAGGGCCCGAGATTTAATTACAGAAAATTGTAATTAATTAACCAATAACGGGGTTTTTTAATATAAGCAGTGGGTTAATAAGGGTGGGAACATGGGTTATATAGCGGGGTTTTCTTTAACTACACCAAGGGTTGGTGGGTTAAAAATGGTTGTCGGGAAATACAAAGTGAGGGACGTTAATTAGATAATGCGGGGGTATAGCAAAAACTTAGGATAAAGGATTTTTTGTGGGTTTTTACGGGGAAAAGAGAAATTAATAAGGGGGGAAGTGATATTTGTAATGAGGAAAGGGTTTCACACTAGGGAAAGGGGTAATTTGGGAAGGAGGATGATTTTTTTAAGGGTGATTTCTAGGGAAATGTGTGAAACCAAGGGGTAAAAGGTCACAATGAGGGGGAAGGGTATTTATAAGAAATGAGGGGATAATGGGGAAATTAGCAAATAAGCATGTAGGGGTTGCAGTGAAATGAGGGGAAATTAGTAAACAAGCTTAGTGAATATCCTTTCTTTCTCACAATTCCTCCTGCACATGAAACATAGGATTAACCATGATAAATGTGCTTTTGACTTAGTAACCTTGTACATTTGGAAAACTTCTTCTACCTACCCTTTATTTACCCTAACATTTTTTCTTCATTTCAATGGGTGCATTTGAGCTTGCTAACCCTTTATTTCCTTTTCTTTTGATAAGCAAAATATTTAATTCTAACCTTATAACTTCCAATGGCTCAGATTAAACTGATAAGCTCATTTTTATTCTCTACCTAATTACTTATCTGCCAAGGTTAAACAATTTGGCTAGATCTTTATTCTCTATCTATGAACATGAAATTTAAAGCATGAATGAGTCAAGATTAAGCCTTTTTTACCATCATGGATTGTGGCATTTTTAACAAGCTACACACAACCTTATTTTGCATAGTAAAGTAAAAAGTAGTAGCATTTGAATTTGCACACTTTCATGATCTGTTTTATTTCTTTTTGGGGTTCATATTTTTCACTTTTTTTATATTTTTCCTTTGGTCTTTGTCCTTCGATTATTCTTTTAGGACATACCCTCTTTACAATTTTTAATTTTTTAATATGGAAAACATTTTGCAGAAAGAAAAAGTATATACAATATTACAAGATTAACCATAGCCAAATCAAAATTATGAATCCAATTATTACAGGACCCTAACAGTGGACATTGCCTAGTTTGTGACTTGTTTAAAATTAAAATAATATTTATTCCTTAACTCATGAATGATTTTTAAGTGAACTCTATACTTATTTTTTCTCACTCATGAATGATTTGAAAGTGAACACTATACTTATTTTTTCTCACTCATGAATGATTTGAAGGGGAAATCTATATATATTTTTGCTCCATACCCAAAGATCAATTCCAATTTGTATTCACTTAATTATTATTTAGTTTTAAAATATTATTTTCCAATGAGAAATATCTTTATACTCCATATGAGTAATATACATATTTAAGTCCTTAAGGGACTATTTAGAAAATAAGGCTTTATACTCCATATGAGAAATATACAATTTTAAGTCCTCGAGGGACTATTTAGACAATAAGGTGTGAATTAATTACAAGAAATACTCTTTTGACCTCAACATGTCATATGCATACATTGGACCAAGGTGGGAAGAATAACAACATTTTTATCAACCACCCAAAATAAACCCAGTTGACATTTAATTTGAAAACATGTACCTCTCTCTCTCTCTCAAGAAATATAATTATATGTATTCTTGTCAATGGGATTTATCTTGGGTGGTTGGGAGGAATGATTGTTATCCTCCCCACCCATGTTCAATTTCTACAAGTGACATGAGGAGCATTATTGTAATTACTCCAAACCTTCTTGTCGATTGTGAATAGCCCCTTCATAAATGAAACATGTATCACGTACCTCAGAAATTATCATATGAATCATTAAGATGAAAAGCATATAGATGATTTAATAATTTGTATCAGATTATTTAGTTCTCACAAAATCATATTTGAGACGAATATCATATGGGTAGGCACTAAGAATTTGAATACAAATATCTAGTGTATTTGGCTAAAGCTAAATATTTTATATTTGACTGTGCACACCTCAGTTTATAGAAGATTTAATACCTTGTACTAGAGTGTTTATTGCTCACAAAATCATTTTTGAGGTTTATTTTTGACAATATATTTTGTAATATAGAGAAAATTGAATTCTCTATATCATAATGCTTAGTTGAAGCATCAGACATAAGAAGCCATATTTTTGTGTGGAGGCATAACAACTACAAGGAGGTGTTATAGGTTAAAGTTCAATATCCTCACAATCAATTGTTCTGATGGATTTGTTAATTAAGTCATTGATTTGAGTAAGATTGGGAGGTGTTAAAGGTAAACATCCTCCTAAAGTGGCCTATGTTTTTAAGTTGTAGAGAACTAAAAAATCTGAGTATACAAGTTTTCACAATTTGAAATCATATTACAAAAAAATTTCCCTATGGATTCACTAGTAAATATGGGCTTAAAATCCAACGTTGAACTCCAAAAATTCAATTGCATTGTTGGATTTTACTTGCATTTTTTGTGTGTTTTTTTGAAAAAACCATTACATTCGTTAGATATCCAACAAACATAATTATCGTTGAATATCTAACAATACGTTAGTCCTATATCTGACAATATGTTAGTGAGATATGTAACGATAATTGTATTCGTTGGATATCCGACAATAATTGTGTTATTATGATATCCAACCATAATTTAATGTTCATTGGATATATGATTTAAGAATTTAAAATATTATCACCCCTAGTTGACATTGTTTCTCTGATCCTTCATTTCACACTTAGGAACCCTCCATACTTATACTTATTCCTTTCGATTATTCGATATTTCACAATACATCCCAGAAATGGTGCTAGCCTATATTGAATCCTAAGTAAACCTGCACCCAATTTAGTTTTACAGAGCACATCAGATTGAAAAGTAGAACTACAAGGATGGATGACTTGAGCATTCAAGAAAAGGATGAGGAGGTCAGAAAATTCCTAGAAACCCAAAGTTCCAATAACAACTACATGGTAGGATTTATCCTAGCCAATGTCATGGAATTGCATTGCTACATAGGAAACATCAATGGTCGTGAAATGGTTTGACTAGTTTGCGAGCCCAAAAATTGGCACGACCCCAATGCCATCAAATTCCTCAACATGAAAGATGAGCAGGTTGGTTACATCGAGCACATGTGTCACTAGCACTAGTATTCCATTTTGATCAATCCCTAAGTTTAATCAAAGGAATCATGTCCAGGGCTTTGCATAAAGGTGCTTACAAGTTACCTTGTCAAATCTACATTTTCAGTCATAGGGATTTGATGGACATGGTTATTCAGTTGCTTAAAGGGGTTGGATTGAATGTTATTCTACCGAGGACCAAAAGTTTTTAGTGACAGAATCCATTGTTGTAAAATAAATATATTAAGATCTAGGGGAAAAGGAGGTAGAAAGGTCGATGATATCTTTGGGTCTCTTAATAATCCCAAAAAGAGGGAAGTGATGGAGGCTTGTATGCTTGTAACTTCGACATTATTACATCACCAAAAGGAGGCAATGTCTTGTATGGTGCAGAGGAAGAATTATTTCAAATTTCTTCCATTTTGGGATGTTTGTGACAAGACAAATAAGCCATAGCAACTCAGATATAACAATGTTTTAACAAATTTTGAGATGAACTTAAGGTTTAAGCCTTTAAGAGGTGGAATTTTTAGCAGATGATATGGGGCTCGGTAAGACTTTGTCTCAGTGCCAAGCGCCCTCTTGTTCTATATATTTCTCCCTCTTTTTAAATCCTTGATTATTAAAACCCTAAAAACCCTTATTCTATAAACTTTAACAACTGTAATATTGAAAATCCTAAGATCCCTAATCACAAGGGGCCCATGAAAAAGAGGAGTGGCAGTGATAGCTCTAGAAATGTTACAATGGAAAAGGCTCAAGTGCACAAAAATTACCAGGAAATCATCTTTGAGCCCCAAGTCCTAATGGACCCAAGGAAACCCTCGGTGTCTGCCCTCCCTCCATGCTTTCAAACTGGGTGGATCAACTTGAGGAACACACTAGGTGGGGAAGTTTGAAATTTTATCTATACCATGGTGGTGATCGCATGAAGGAAGCCAATGAGATTTCTAAATTTGATATTGTTTTGACAACCTACAATGATCTTGGTTCACAATTAACTCATCTAAGCTCAACTATCAAGGAGATAAAGTGATTGAGAATAATTTTGGATGAGGCGCATTTCATAAAAAATGTTGGTACTAAACTGAGTTGTTTTAAGTGTGACTTTTTGGAAAAATTTCTAGTTTATATTCTGATCTAATTTGTCTAGAATCCAATAGGGATTCAGAGAAATCACAAGTTTTATGGGTAAAATCTACACAATCGGAGTGCCCCAAGGTTTTTCAGGGTGCTAAATCCATATATGCAGTTAAAAAAACCAGTTTAAACAAAACAAATCAAGATTTCACCACAATTTTTGTTGGTGTCATAGTGTGAATAAACTATTCAACCCTTTCCTACATTAATTCATCAATCCGGGTGCATACAATTTTCAAGGTAACACGCAAGGTATATGCAAGGGCAAGGTTACAATCTCACATCAACCAAGGATTCGTGACTAAGAAATTAAAGCATAATTGTAACAGTAATGGAAAATAAATTGCAAAACTTAAAAGGCATTCAGAGCAATCAATAGAGATTTGTAACAGCAATAAGAATAAACACACAGAGAGTAAAACATCATACACAAAATAAATACATAGCACCTAATCAAAAGAACGGGCCCAGCCCTCTGATCAGGGCTGCATTAATTCACAGCTAAAGAAAGAACAGCAAAACTGCTTGTATTATATTAATATGTAAAAGAGTTGTTACAATACATATCTATGCGTGGCTAACCCTTTGCACGGGAATAAAACCCTTTTTATACAATACATGGGTAATAACATATTCCCCAAAACCTGGCAACTAAATTCCCAAAATATACAACAATTCATAACAACAACTAGTTGCCGAGAGAGCAAGAACAGAAACGATCCAAAATAAGCTTGAAAATAGTTGTGAGTTGGTTATGTTGTCACAACGTTGCCGAACAGCTATTGTGAATTATGGAAATGCTGCTGCATGTTGTGAAAGAGATACCTGTTCACCGGAATCTACAGAAATAATGAGTTTTAGTAATTCGCATAAGTAAAATCCCCATGACTTTACTTCATCAATTAAATATTCCAAGAAACATAAGAAAGGAGGGTTACCTCATGAGTTTATCCAATAAATGCATATCAATTGGTGAAAAAAGGATGGAAGGATGGGTAAAAAGGTAAGGAAAAGATAAGCAGATTTGGTGCCCAACATATCCCCCCAACTAGCCTTCAGCATGCTCTCATGCAGCCCATCGCTTCCGCAAGTCTAGGTTAGAACGCCTGTGATCCTCGTGGAGCTAGGCGAGATCATATTCTTCTGCCATATCTGTGTCTGGGACCTTGTATCCTTCTGAGAGGAGGACTTCCATGCACCAATCACCTGGTACATTATATGCTGGGGTATAATGCTCTGCTGGTAGCCAAATGACAAGGAACCTGAACCGGAGTCCCGTCCACCGGACCCCGCATGTTTGGATGCATGCAACAGACCTTGGCACCCAACTTAGTGCCCGTTTAAAATTTGGTGCTCCAAAAGGTTCCCTGTTCCAGACATATGTAGGTGACATCATCCACCTTTTCTGACAGCTATCAAGGGCCCCATCTTGGAACGTGACTATTTTTTTAACACAAAGATTAATGCACCACTTCTATGTCCTCAGCATTTGTTCTCTATTTTCCTCGATCTCTAAAAAGGTGGTGTGCCTATTGTACATAGTTACGAACCATTCATCCTCTCCTCTCATCATAAGAGGCTTCTTGTTTTGATTTGACTCAAACATATTGGAAGCCTTCTGCCAATTTATGTGGTTGAGAGTATAGGAGGTGAGAGCCCTTAAATATATGTCCCCCACATATGGGACCGAGTTAAATTATTTTTCATCGCGCAGGACGTATCCATGCAGATAGAGCTCGCACATCAAATGTTGGGTCACTATGTCATGGATTCTTAATATACAGAGGAACTGTATAGAGTCCTCGATATCATGAATGACCTCCTTCTTAATGCTTTCCAAACAGAAGAAAAGGAATTGCTCATGCAAGAACAAGGCATAGCTAGAAGCAGGAGGGCGACATGCCATTACCTGTTATGCCTGGTTGAACATCTATTCTTTGTCAGCCTTCAATTCCAGCACTTTTCCTTCCAACTGTTCTACCTTGAGTTGTTTCTTCGCATGCCTCAGCCATAATATGTCCACTCGCTCTACATATTCGAAGATATCCTTGGACAACTACTCCTGAATTATTTTCACCTCATTCTGATAGTGGGTCACAGTGGATTTCCAAGTTTGAATCTTGGCTATCAAAGAGAATTCACGACCTTCAAAAAAGTGCTCGATAGGATCCATTTGAGTAGCAGCAGAGGTCATTGGCACATCTTCTACCTGTGTTTCTGCCTCGAACACCATAGCCTTAGGCTTATTGACCTGCCATTTATACTTCCCTACATGCTTCTTAAGTCAATGCACCTGTCTTCTCAGTCTTCAGACCTCTGTTTTCAATCGCATCATCTCTTTGAATTGTAGTGGGTATTTCTTTTTAAGGGGTGGCCTCCTTTGCTCGCACAGTTCTATCCACTCTTTCTTAAAAACCACTTCGTCTGGCCCTACAGCTAGTTCGACAAGTGGTGGATTGCTTGGAGGAGTATCTACTGGTCTTTCTATCGGGTTCTCCTCCCTTGGTTCCTCTCCCTCAATCACTTCTCGCTTGACAACCAATTCGACCGGCTTTGTAGCTGGTTCCTCAGGTGGTCGATTGCTTAGAGGAGTATTCGTGGGTCCATCTATCGGGACCTCCTTTCTTGGTCCCCCTTCCTCGAGAGTAAGTGCCTCCTTTTTAATAATTAACTCGACCTGCTCTGGATCCGTTTCAGCAGGTGGTGGGTTGATCAGAGGACTATCCATTGACTTTTTGATCGAAACTTCCCTTCCTGGTCCCCTTGTTTCAGAAGCATCCGCTTCTTCCTCCCTTCTAAGCTCTAGGGCATCTGTTGCCCGAACAATTCCCTCTTCACCCACTTCTTGTTCATGTTCTTTTGCGGGATGTTCTTCCTCCCTTTATTCTTTGGAACGGCCTTGCTAAGAGTCAACAGCCAGAAAACTAACAACAGTTGGGCCTTTAACCAACCCATCAAACTTTAGAATGGGAGGAACAGTAACCTCCTTTTCTAAGTGTCAGCGAGAACAAGGCACTCTCGCTCCTCTGGGAATGGAGGCATAGAAAGGAAACTGGAAAATATTTTCTTCCTGGCCTGTACCAATTCCAACTATAACCTCAATATCTTTCCCTTCGTCTGCAACAATTCCACTCTGGTGCAGGACTCCTTCCTATGTTGCCTCCTGTCTCGCGGTTGGCACTGGTTCTTGTGGAGCAGTGTCAACCTCAGGATTTATTCCTTCTACATTTTCCGGTACCATATGGTTTAGTGGTGGTTCTTATGTGACACCACCGCCCATATCCAACACTTCCTAAATAGATGGTGCTAGCACTGTCCCCTCTGGCACGTTTTTAATAAAGGTGGACTCTTGTATCACCGTGTCAAACCTATCCATTGTATCCATGATTCCTTCCTTTGTTGGCTCCATGGTCTCTTATGCTCTGAGCCTTTCTTGCTCAGGCTCGTCTTCCTCTATCGATCCCGTAGTCGAGGCTGGTTCTTGTGGAATAGCTTCGACTATGGTACTGATAATTTCTTCCATCTCAGGCCTTCCTGGCTCTGGTGCCTCTTCTTCCATAAGTTCTGCAGTTGAGGCCAGTTCTTGTGGAATAACCTCGATTGTTTCTTCCACTTCAAGCTCCCTTTCTTCGTCCTCCATTTCCATCTCTTCCAGCTCTTCTTGGTTCCTCCTCCATTTCTTCTAGTTCCTCTTCTATAGTAGCTATAACAGATGTTATCTCCTCTTCTATCAATACTTGGAATGTTGCCCATGGAATTTGAAACTAGGCTAGTGCATGTATAACCAATAGTCGAACTAGACCATGGTTAGTAATGACTTCTGCAACTTGTCGCGAACGCCGAGTGGACTGCGCCATCAATTGGAGGCTCTTCAGCAAAAAGAAAAGCATGTTCAACGAGAATACCTTTGACTATGGAAATCAAAGGCGAGCTAACACCCTTAAATGATACTTAAATATAGTGGTGTATCACCCTTCACAAGTTATGTATTTCATTACAAACCCTGACACCTCCCCCCATGGATGTGGTAATGAGTTATGTTCATATCCCTGGCCTTTTGGGACAACGTTCTCACCAGCCTGCAAAAATGCCTCAGGGAACTTCGGGAGGGAGGTTCTTCATGAAAACTAGCTCTATCCCTACTAGGGCAATCCACTAACCTCTATGATAGCCTCCTTTGTGATAGGGATTTCTATCCCTCTGACCCGAGAGCTCTCTTCACCCAAATTGAGTGTGAATTCTATTGCAGTATCTTTGTTGAATCCCTGTAACCTGTTAAAATAAACATCCGAACCTACATCGACAAAAATCTGTGATCTTCCCTGTTGTTGCGGACAAATGTGGTATCCTCCGGCTCGTGACACACAGACAACCCACCCATCGTTGTGGAAACAGTAACAGCGCTTAGACAGATTCAACTATTGGGGAGAGAGTAGCAGCAACCACATTAACAGCAATGGTGACAGCATGGTGGAGCATGAGGTGAAAAGCGGTGAAAGCAGGCGGTAATTTTTTTAAAAATGTGACGAATAATGGCAAATCATGGTAATACGGTGAAATGATTACAATGATTAATTCAAATGTAATGGGAAAAGAATGATTGGTTATTGAACGTACATAATTCAAATTCCAATGCGTCAGGCAATTATTACAAAATCATGAGATTTTTAGGTTACTGTTTTCGCCAGCTTTGGTAATGATGTATCATTATTATGGTTTTAATGCACCGTCGTTTGCTTATGACGGGACCCCCCAACTTAAATGTGGTCGTATACGGCACATATGTGTCTCATTAATGGAATAATTTAATTGAATCCATAAGTCAATGGAGGCATACCTGGTGACCTACCTGGTGGTGGAGTAATAGCATAGTAATAGGCGGAGTAACAGCAGTGGCAGAGTAACAACAGCGGCAAAGTAACAGCACTGGCAGAGTAACAGTAGCAGCAGAGTAACAGCACTAGCAGAGTAACAGCACCGGCAGAGTAACAGTAGTGGCAGAATAACAGCACCGACGGAGTAACAGCAATGGTGGAGTAACAACACTAACGGAGTAACAACAACAGTGGAGTAACAACACCAATGGAGTAATAGCAATGGTGGAGTAACAGCAGTGGCGAAGTAACAACATCGATGGAGTAACAGCAACGGTGGAGTAACAGTGCAGACGGAGTAACAGCAACGGTGGAGTAACAGAACTCAACACTTAGAAAAAATTTCAGGAGTAACAACAGTGGTGGAGTAACAACGCTGACGGAGTAACAACAACGGTGGAGTAACAACATCCAACACTTAGAAAAAAAATCAAGAGTAACAGCAGTGGTAGAGTAACAGCGTCAACAAAGTAACAACAATGGTGGAGTAACAGCATCCTACACTTAGAAAAAAATTCAGGAGTAACAGCACCAATGGAGTAACAGATACGGTGGAGTAACAACATCAACTATTACTTGGAAAAATTTTGTCAACTCCTCCTTGTCAGTTTTTGATGATGATCCCTGCAAAAGACAAACAAGTAAGTAGTAACAACATATTATTTTTATTATTTTTATTATTTTTTTTTGAAACATCAGAAGGCAGAGAGAACATTCTCTACACCAACAACCATCAAACTAGATTTATCAGAGAGATGTTTGATGAAGGCATCCTTAGAAGTTAGGCGGTGGTATAATTTCAGACGATGTCCATTCACTAAGAAAGAAGTATGAGTATCATCTACTGTAACCAATCTGACTATTCCATTGTCAAACATAGCGTCCACTTCATAGGGTCCCACCCAGTGAGTGCAAATCTTCCCTTTGAAATCTTTGAAACAGGAGTTATAGAGCGGTGCCCAATCTCCCGTATGAAACACCTTGTTCTTGATAAATTTATCGTGCCATTTCATTCTCTGTTGTTGAATAGCAATAGTTTTCTGGACAGCCACTAAATAGATTTCATCTAACTCGTTGATCTGTTCCAACCGGTGTTTCTGGGCCTCCGATAGATCTAATCCTACTTCCAAAGTTGTTATGAGCATGCTAATTTCAAATTCTACCAGAAACAAGGGGGATTTCCCATAGACTAACTCAAATGGTGAAAACTCAGTTGTATTCCGACATGTTGTCATGTATGCCCAGAGAGCTTCTGGAAGTTTCTGAGACCAATCCCGACGATGGCTTGCTACAATTGTTGTCAAGATATTTTCCAATACCTTGTTTGTACTTTCTACCTGTCCATTCGCCTAAGGGTGGTAAGGCGTTGTCACCCTGTGTTTGACCCCATATTTTTGCATAAGCCTTGCTATCATGTGGGATGTGAATTGTGTCGCTTCATCTGAAACGATCTCCCTTGGAGTACCATATTGAGAAAAAATCTCTTCAAAAAGAAAATTTGCAACCTCCTATTCTGTTGCTTTCGCAACAGCCCTGGCTTCCACCCACTTAGTCACATAATCAGTGCAAACCAGAATGTGAATATTTGATGAGAAGGTGGGTTAAAAGGTCCAATGAAATCAAATGCCCACTTCTCAAAAGGTTCGAGGACTACCTGGGGCTACAATGGCATCTCACCCGATTTTCCAGGCTGCCCCATGCGTTGACAACTGTCACATATTCGTATATAGTCATGAGCATCACGAAAGATGGAAGGCCAATAGTATCCCATTTGCGGCACCTTGTGGCCTGTTCTTTTATCTATAAAATGTCCTCCACAATGGCCATAATGGGCAGCCTTCAATATCTCATAGATGTCATCCTCAGATACACAATGCCGAATTTATTGATCAAGCCTTGTGTGAAAAAGGCACCTTTCCATCCATGAATATCAGGTACTATGATGAATAATTTTTCATTGTTCCCTATATGAAAAGTGACGAGGTACCTTCCTTGTAGTAAGATAGTTAGCAATATCTGCATATCACGGAGTTTTAGCAAAAATTGCAAAGAGATGCTCATCTGGAAAACTATCTTCTACGGGTATACCTTCAACATTATTATCTAGTCTAGATAGAAAATCAGCAACCACATTGTTCTTTCCTAGTTTATCTACTATGTTAATGTCAAATTCTTGAAGTAACAACAACCATCTCGTAATATGACCAAGAGTAATGGTTTTATTCATTAGATATCTGATTGTTGCATGATCAGTGTGTACAAAGGTGGGATACCCGATAATATAACGCCGGAACTTGTTGATGGCATAGATGACAACAAGAAAAAAATTTCAGTCACTATGTAGTTTAACTCGGTCGGAGACACGTTTTTACCAACATACTAAACTGCATATGACATCTTGTCCACTTGTTGTCCCAAAACTGCCCCAATTTTTGTCTGAGAGGCATCAGCATGAATATGAAACGGTAATTTCCAGTCCGGCCCTCAAAGGATTGAAGCTTTACAGACAAGTTCCTTGATTTTCACGAAGGCTGCATCACAATTATTTGTCCACACAAAATCTGCATCTTTTATCAGCAATTGAAAAAGTGGATGTGCTATCTTAGAAAAAATTTCTATAAAGCGCCTATAATAACCAGCATAATTGATAAAGCTACGTACCTATGTGGGTGCTTTGGGTATTGGGAAGTGCAATATTACCTTTATCTTAGTTGGATCCATTCGAATTCCAACAACTGAAAGTAAATGTCCCAAAACTATTCCTTCTTCCATCATCATATGGTATTTTACTGTACTCAAAGAGACATGCACCCATTTACATCTTTCAAGAACTTTTTCCAGATTTGCCAGCCCTTCTTTGAATGAGTCCCCATATGGAGTAAAATTGTCCATATAAATATCAACACTATCATCTACCAAATCAGAGAAAATCCCTAGAATTTCCCTTTGGAATGTTGCAGGCGCATTACAAAGACCAAATGGAAGGAACCGGTATGCGAAAGTTCCCCAAGGACACGTGAAAGTGGTTTTATCCTGATCCTCGAGAGCTATCTGGATTTGGTTATACCCACTAAATCCATCTAGGAAGGAGAAAAACTTCTTCCCAGCCAAAGTATCTAAGACTTGATCAATGAATGGTAATAGAAAATGGTCTTTCTATGTTGCCTTATCTAATTCTCTGTAATCCACACATATCCGCCATTTACCATTTTTCTTGGGAACAATCACCAACAGGGAAACCCATTGGCTATCCAAAATGGGGTAGCTAAATCCTACATCCAGAATCTTTTGAAGTTCTTCCTTGACAATTTTTTTGGAGCAGGGTTCATTCTCCTCTGGGATTGTCTTACAGGGCGACAATCCTCTTTGATGTATATATGATGGGTACATAAATTGGCAAGAATCCCTTTCATGTTTGTGTAGTCCCGGGTGAAGGCTTCTTTATGTTTTCAGAGAACATCTAAGAGTTGTTTTGTCTGGGATTTTGACAGATTTGGATTAGTATTTAGGGTATTCCCTAGCTCTATCTCTACAGAAACACTGTCATGGGACACAGTTGTGGGAAGTCCCTCAAATCCATTTGTTGTTTCAATATTTTCCTGTGTTTCACACCTCAAGACAAATTCTAGAATTTTTTGATTCGAATCCTAAATAGAATAGGGATCACTAATGAAAGTGGTAATTGTGTCATCTTCTATTTCTGTTTTCTTGTGGCCAGCTGGCTTCACTGATGAACTAGGTTCTACAAGAGGGTATAACACAAGGTTTTTAGTAACCTTCCCATTTAAGATAACAATATGCCCAGAACGACACCCAATGTAATCTTCTACGGTTGCCAACCATGGTCTTCCCAGAATCAGGGGATGGCCACCAGCTAGGGATTGCGTTTGCAACACTAGGAAATCCATAAGGTAATTCCATGAATCAACTAAGATTGTAATGTCCTCCAACTTTCCTACTGGCTTGAATGTAGATCGATCTGCTAGCTCTAACACATTAGGTGTATGTTTCAAGTTTCGAAGACCTAGTGCATGAATAGCTTCAGCAATAATGACATTTATGGCAGCACCCAAATCCACCAGCATATTTGGAATTTCTACTCCATTAATTTTCACAGTTAGAATTGGGTTCTCGAGATCCCCATATTTCACAGGCATAGTTTTTCCCATCATAAAATCTTATAGCTTTCCCATCACATGAATGGTAAGTGGGTCCCTTGATTTCATTCTAGGCTTTTTAGCACAATATTCTCTAAGAGTTTTTGCATATATAAGTACATCCCTCATAGCTTGTAACAAGGGGATCTTGACAAACAAATTTTGTAACTCCCTTAATAAGTCAAACTCAGCTTGAGGGATATGTTACTCAACATCGATCTTTCCAGATAAGGTGAGTGAGCTCAGTGTTCTTGAGTAATTAGTGGTTGAGGAGATGTCTGATTTTTACTAACTTGGTTTGATTCCTCTTCAACTGGTTTTTTCGCCTCACTGCCAACTTGTCCAATAATAATAGGTGAGGGTTGAACATATACTACCCACCCAGATCTCAAATTAATCTCATAGAGTTCTGCAGTGGAGATTCTGTATGAAGATAGGTTGAGGGTGTCAGCTTGTTGAGCCCCTTTATTGTTAGGATTCGGATTGGGTTGGATAGGAAGTCTGAGGACGACCAGGCTAATTACTAGGAGGCACATTAGAGGGAAACTGAAGTTGTTTTTGTAGTATTGACTAGGGAAACTACCTAGGAGGAGAGGGTCCATGCCAATTCGAAGTCCATGAAAAATTCAAACTAGTTTGAGGAACCCACTGCTGCCAGAGTGGAAAATGATATTGGGGCCACATAAGTGGATAAGGCATAGACTGAGGACCCATATTAAAATTATTGAAACACTGAGATGGATCCAGAAACATACCTTGATTTACATTTGATGGTCGAGGTTGCCTTGACTTTTTGGATCCCATAAAATACAGTTGGTCCATCTCTTTGCATGTCCCTTGAAAAATTGCTTTCAATCCTGGCAAGAAGGGGCATGAACTGGTTGCATGACTTAGCTCACAAATTGCACGTTCTTTTACAAAGTTCAATGGACATTCACTCTATGGATGCTTCTTTCTGCATTTCAGGAAAAATATATCCATAGTCCTTTACAATTCCATATGTTTCTATTTTTACTTGTAATGTATCTATCTGTGCAGACAGGGTACTCAAGATATTAGTCCTTAATTTATCCAGCAGATTCCCAATTTCTGCCTACGTGACACCCCCACTAGATACTTTTGTTGACTGAATTCCATGTTTATTCCTTGCAACTCCCCTCGAGCACTAAATGCATAGCTCATAGATGGTATCAAAGTCCTCTTTTGATATGTCTCCCTTTCCCACTATGTTTAACAACTCCAGAGAGTCTTCTCGAAAGGCCCGAAGAAGGATAATTTTCAAAATGTCCTTATCTAGGCTAGAATGACCTAATCTCTGTAACGTGTATTTGAAACATTCCACACAGTCCTCCATGTTCTCGTCTTCTTTCTGCATGAACTTGAAAAGTTCTTCCTTAATATCCCAAGATTTGCAGTAATCCTGATACTTCTCCAGAAAAGAGGTTTTCATACCATCCCATGTGGAGATAGTCTTTCCTCCTAGACTCATAAACCATCGCTGGGTTGTCCCTTTTAATGTAGCAAGGAAGATTTTCAATTTTTGAGCATCGGTTATGTAATCATATCCCCGACACACAATATCAAATTCAAACAGGAATGTGTTGGGAGCTTCAGAAGCCAACCCATGAAAGCTAGGTAAAGTTGTCAAAGGAATGGGCTTCGTTGGTGCACCAGTCCCAAGATCCTCAATTGGGAATTCAATAGTATAGGTTGTGGGTGCCATGAATACCCTCCAATAATCACTAGGGATTTCAGCAGGTTCTGCAGGGAATGATAGAGGGGAGCTTATCGCAAAAGTTTGAGTGGCTTTAATAGCACTCCCTTTATGCCGTGGTGATATGAATACCCCTAAAACTTCTTCCTCCCTGTCACAATGGCTTGGTTTTTCAGACCCATTCTCTGAAACTCTTCCCTCCTACTGGAATGGGTTAGTCCCTCAGATCTTCTGCTTGCGACTTCTTCCTCCTCTATACCAGCAAGGTACTCCTTCGTCAGGTACATTGTTGCATACCTCTTCTGCTGCTGGAAGGGTTTGTTGCATTGAATCAATAGGGGGTATTGTAGATAGTACTGGTTGTTCTAAAAATTGTCCCTCAGATTTTTCTCGAGTACCTAGCCTTACAGAAGCACGAGAAGATGCCTCTGATTCAGCTTTTGTGATGATTTGCTGGATATAATTATTCCTTCCCAAATCTTGTCCTCCCTTCTTCAGGACTCTTCCTCTACCCCTTTTATTCGAATATTTGTTTATGCAAGTTGGTGAGAGGAAAATGTCTAAATTAAGCCACTATGCTCAAGACCTAGAGCAGGGTGTCAAAATACCATTCCCTCCTAGGACGAGAAATTGATTTTTAGCAAACAAGAAAAGAAAGCAACTAAAAAGAAATCTAGGGTTCAGGACCTAGAGCAGGGTGTCAAAAGACCATTCCCTCCCCAGAACGAGAAACCGAACAAAAAAAAGAACACACATACAAGGAAATATAAAGCTCAAGACCTGGAGCAGGGCGTTAAAGGATCATTCCCTCCCTAGGACGAGAGATCGAGTTTTAACAATGAATAAAAATTCAGAACAGTTAACCAAAGCAAACAACTTGGCCCAAAAACAATGAAAACAACAAAAACCAAAATATTAAGATTAGGACTAAGAGCAAGGTAGCACTTCCCTCCCTAAGATGAGAGATTGATCCCCTGGTCAATACAGATCACGTCTTGCACCTTGTTAGCCTTCCCCAACAACAGTGCAAAAATGTTGGTGTCTAAGTGTGAATAAACTATTCAACCCTTTCCTACATTAATTCATCAATCCGGGTGCATACAATTTTCAAGGTAACACGCAAGGTATATGCAAGGGCAAGGTTACAATCTCACATCAACCAAGGATTCATGACTAAGAAATTAAAGCATCGTTGTAACAGTAATGGAAAATAAATTGCATAACTTAAAAGGCATTCACAGCAATCAATAGATATTTGTAACAGCAATAAGAATAAATACACAAAGATTAAAATGGCATACAAAAAAGAAATACGTAGCACTTAATCAAAAGAGCGAGCCCGCCTCTCTGGTCAAGGTTGCATTAATTTACAGCTAAGGATAGAATAACAAAACTGCTTGTATTATATTAATCTATAAAAGAGATGTTACAATACATATCTCTGCACGGCTAACCCTTCGCACAGGAATAAAACCCTTTTTATAAAATACATGGGTAGTAACATATTCCCCAAAACTTGGCAACTAAATGCCCAAAATATACAACAACTAGTTGCCAAGAGAGCGAGAACAACAACTAGTTTCCAAGAGAGCGAGAATAGAAACGATCCAAAATAAGCTTGAAAACAGTTGCGAGTTGGTTATGTTGTCACAATGTTGCCGAACAACTGTTGTGAATCGCGGAACTACTACTACACGCTGTGAAAGTGATACTTATTCACCAGAATCTACGGAAATAATGACTTTTAGTAGTTCGCATAGGTAAAACTCGCGTGACTTTACTTCATCAATTAAATATTCCAAGAGACATAAGAAAGAAGGGTTACCTCTAAGTTTATCCAATAAATGCATATCAATTGGTGCAAAAAGGATGGAAGGATAGGTAAAAAAGTAAGGAAAAGATAAGCAGATTTGGTGCCGAACAATTTTTTTTGTCAGATTCTAGTTATAAATCCACCAAAAAGTTGCACTTAAAGACAACTTCGTACTAAACAATCCAATGTGGAAATTGATTTAAATGGTGAAAGGAGGTAGGCAATTATTGGTACTCTGATTCAAAACACGACATTTGGTTTGTTTACGCTGATGGCATTCTTGCATTTTGATCCATTTTCAATGAAATCTTATTGGAATAGCTTAGTTCAATGTCTGTTATCTCAAGGAAAAAGGATTGGTTGTTAATTCTTATTACTTATTGATTTTAATCACATTTTTCCTTAGCTTTGGCTTGCATGAACATATGTAGGCGTTTGATTCTCTTTACGACCACCTCTTTTTAGTTAGGAGACAAATCAGAATTTTTATGAAGAATGTTGTTTTTTGGTTCTAAGACTCAAATATGGTATATTCATGGCGCCTCGTCATAATGGGCATGCGTAAAATTTATGTGGTCTCCAAGGTGGCGACCCTCAGTGGAAGCACTAGGCCTTACACTTGGAGGTGCATGATACTAGTGTGGCAGGATTTCACATCACAACAAGGTTTACAATTGTTTAAGTCGAAGTGACTTAAATGTGAGTAGGTGGGAGTTTTAATCCATCCGTGTGGTAAAATGCTCAGCATTATATTCCATTATGCATGTTCGGAGATGGCATGCCCCTCTCACGGTGGATTGGATGTGTCTAAAGTCACCTTTGACGGCCAAGGTAAGCTCTTTTATGAGAAAATTATAGTTAACAGTCTCGGAAGGCAGGACTATGGGTTCATTCTCTACACTTGGATCACAATGGAGAGTGTACCAACACCTATCCTTACTCTAAACGCTCACACACTTACATCTTGAGTGCCTTATATTTACATGGCTATGGTTTCAAGGTGGCGGATTTTTTGGGTCCGGATTCTATTCTTTATATATCAGAAACCATCTCACGTTACATGCAAATACAGAGGTATTTGTTTCCCGGACATCACCTATATTTCTAAAGAATGTTCCTACAGAGGTATTTGTTTATTGATCTTCACTTATATGTTTGAAGAATGGTCCTTTTTTAGCTTCATATTTTTCGATTTATCGTTTGGTAGTAGCATAGTATCTTTAGGTATCTCTTTCATAGTGTCAAAGCAGTGTTTGGTTATTGTCTCACATAGGTCGAACTGTATCTAACAATTTAGTCATGGGATTCCAATAATAGTAACACCGTTAATGTTCAATCATGTCATAGTTGCATCGACGATGGGTTATATATTGTCTACTAACTATAACCATTCATGTCTTCTCTGTTTCCAAGCTTCGGTGTTTATTGTTGAAAAGTGTGCAACAAGAAATGCTTGTTGAGAATGCAACAAGATGATGGAGCTTGGTGGAAAGGAGTCGCCTTCACTAAGTGGGCCCGCAGGCTATTTTTGGCGCAAGTCTATTTTTAGACTATGTCTATTTTTAGACATATGGATCATGTCTATGGATTGCAGGTTGTTGTTTATGGATGATTGATCAAGTTGGAAAAAATAGATGGATTCTATTTTTAGACCACAACGGAGTGACACCACAGCGGAGTGACTGCTCAGTCTAAATATAGAACAGTCAAATATTATTAGCTCATAATAATATTTAGACTATAAACTTTGTCTTATTCTCTTAGAGCACTTCAGGATGAGCTACGGATGTGGTACATGCAAATCCCAGAAGGAAATACGTGGTTACCTATGGGATGACTAATATTTGCATGCAGGACTTCAGTTAGAACTCAAGTGAGTTGAGTTTAGTGGACTGGAGGTGCAGTTGATGGAGTTGTGTTTAGTTTAGCTTTGTTAAAGTGGTTGTATTTAGTCTAACTGGCAAATAGACTAGAGATGAGTTGTGTGAATTAGTTATTAATTAATTCACAAGTTATTAACTCATAATACAACTAATGAATACATCAGTTAACTCAGTTGCATGTCAGTGCATGATCAGTTCAGCAAGGACAGGTGTTAGAGAATCAGATTGCTATCAGTTGTGACTATAGTTGTGCATCAAATTTTGCACAAGTCAAGGGATTGAGTATGCTAATGAGTTTGCCCACATTGTAGCTTGTGCTCACGTTATTTAGCCAAGTAAATACGTGGTTGCCTTGGAATTATCATTCATTCTCATGCAGGTATTGAGCAGTGGAGGCAGGCAAGCAGCGGGGAGATTTGGAGATCAGATCTGAGATGTATTGTGTGTAACAGAGGTGGAGATACTTCTGAG
The DNA here is from genome assembly GCA_000404065.3 of Pinus taeda. NCBI lineage: Eukaryota > Viridiplantae > Streptophyta > Pinopsida > Pinales > Pinaceae > Pinus > Pinus taeda. The sequence goes on from APFE031329249.1 coordinate 125,309, forward strand.
AAGTATTATGCTGTGTAATGTTACATGACTGAATCATTAATATACAGATAGTTGGGGTTTTTAGCGAGATGCTTTCCCCGGGATACATACTGTGTTAATGTGTGAATGCTCTTGATGTTTTATTGTTATTGATGCTGCTATATTGATGATCAACGTAGAGGAGCTTATGTATTGTGTATGTTTTCCGCAATAGTACATGATCAGGATAATCTCCATTGAATATGTGTTAAATTATTCAAAATTTCTACATGGTGTCAGAGCTGGTTGATTTGTAGAAGAGATTTCTACAGGATATCAAAGCGAGGATTGATCAACAGATCTATTATTCAGGAAGTGACTACATTTTATTTCTTCAAGCAGAGTCTGTAATCGGGCTAGGTAGCCTCTGGATTCATCCTTATTTTGGAAGGTGAGATATCCAGTGAATGTCCATACAGTCGATCTCTGTACAAGAAATACTTCGTTCTCACGAATTTTAGAGAGGAAGCAGTTGAGTTTTTTGAGCTGGTGGAATGGCGCTCAAGCATAAAAACTTAGAAACGTCAAGTGTGAGAATGGAGACAGTATGCCCCAGTATCTCACGAAGTTCACCCAATGCCGGGATGACCTGGGAAGTGTGGGGGTGATTTTCGATGATGAGGATGGTGAGTCTAGCACTCCTTGGCCTTCCTAAGAGCTGGCATAACTACCGGGACTCGGTGAATGGAAGGGAGAAAACTGCCAAATTGGGAACGGCTATGGTCGGATTTGATGCAGGAGGAGATCAGACGAAGCACCAGAGATAGTTCTTCGTCTATGCATGATGAGGAGAATTGTGCCTTAGTGAGTAAGGCGAAGAAGGGGAAGGGTAAGGTTTTTCTTTCCGAATCCAGTTCTTCCAATGATGGGAAGAAGGTTGACAAGTCGAAGGTGAGATGCTTTCGTTGTCATGAGTTGGGCCATTATGCTACTAATTGCCCAAAGAAGAAGTCCAAGAAGGGATCCGAGGAAGGATCTGAAGGTGAGGCACTTGCCTCACAGTTTGAGTTGGATTTCACACTCTTCGCATGCATGGTTTCATCCATGATGGGAAGTGGTTGGTTTCTTGACAGTGGAGCTTCTTTCCACATGACCGGTGACAAAAGTTTGTTCAGTACTTTGGAGGAAAAAGATCTCCAGATACTCATAGGGATGGGTAATGATGAGAAGTATAGTGTCTCAGGTGTAGGCACGGTTATTTTTCAGAGGGAGCATGGAGCTCACCTTAACTTGACCGATGTCAAGTATGTACCAGGACTGAAGAGAAACTTGGTGTCAATCGCGATGCTGGAAGACAGAGGCTATGATGTAGTCTTCAGAGACGGAAATGTTTTCCTTAG